>JAAPAO010000181.1:0-56997 GCA_013115145.1 Perkinsus chesapeaki
CGTACATCAATGCGATATCACTCGCGGCCAGAGGCGTGGCCGGCTGGGAAGCTACAGGGTCACCGGCGACGCCCTCCGATTCCATGTGCCTGAAAATTGCGACATTTCCAGAAAACCGGACTTGTGAAAACGCAATCATTCGAGGTACAGTAATTCTAATTTAAAAACCGAAAAGCTTCCAAACGATCCGGTATTGCCTTATCGATGGCAGAGAAATTGACTTCCCTGGGATTCGAACTCGCGGTCTTCAAAAGGTAGACGTAGCGGGCAACAAAGATATGAAAATTCTTCATTGTAAAACTTGGTGGGTGTAACAACACCTTGTTTTCCTTCCGAGTTTTTGCTACGATTATCGTGAAAATATTCTGGAGAGACAAAAAACCTTTAATACGTATTACGACATTGTTTGCGTCGTATGAGATATAAATAATATCTAATCTATATCTATGACTACAAATCAAATTTACTAACTAAAAATTTGCTAAAAATGTTTTTAAGCTGCGCAAGGTGGATTCTTGGGTAATCAAGTACGAGAATCTCAACGGAAAAGGAATCACAAGGAAACTCGTTTTGGGTGTTGAGAAAATCGCCCGCCAAGTTTGCGCATTTCTAGACGACGCGTATCGTATATCTATATAAACTGACTCGGAAATTACATTATATAACTGGAGCTAGTGTTTATCGCACGAAACATCTGCCCCCTACCTGGCATAAGCAAAGTACGGTGCAACCAGAGTAATACTGCGGGCGCTGGCACGTCGAAGGGCAGAAATCTGGGAGTTATAACGACATCGTAATGACGCACTAACACGGCAGCTTACCATGAGACATGACTCCATCAGAGCATCATGGAGGCATCGACTCCGGGAAACTCCACTCTTCTTGCTGATGGGGAATTGCTGAGGAAACGAGTGATGATAAATAGGCGGACGCGAACTATCTCGACATCGTCGAGATGAAGTCTCTTCACTTATACAAACAAACCGAATTCGAGGCCATTTTTACTACGAGCAAATACTCTGGAATTTTGGTGACCTTCGGTTGTCAACCGCCACGTGAACCGGTAACTCACCACGACCGTTTCCCCAATGCGAAGATACGCTAGAAAATCCTACAAATGCTCCAGACCAAACAGAAAAAGCAACTGCATTCATTCCGGCAAAGTTTGTTTTGCCTCCATGACTCTCTCGGCACCAGACGACTGGCCACCGCGCTTAGTATCCGCTCTACGTGAACACTTCGTTGTTCATGCTTTAGCGGTAAGAAATGCGGAAAAGTGTGAGCTTGAAAGACGGATGGAGATTGATGGTTGACTTACTTGAACTATAAAGCAATCTTGTCCACGAACTTCGTCGAGAATGTTCACAGTTACTTCACCATCGGCGAACCTAAGAGAATACTAATGGACGACAAGTTTCACTCCGCCAAAAAACCCAATAACCCTCAAGTAGTTCCTACACTGTAGGAACTACAGATGGTATAAGAGTGAATAAGCTTGTCCGTAGAGTAGATAAGCGAAGTGCAGGGGGAGTCTGTACGGGCCTAGTTGTGCGTTGAACAGTCAGACAGTCCTACACTCGCTACAGTCTCAATGGAGCTCCTGAATCGCAAAGGTAGCAATGTTCAGGATTATTGAGCCGGAATAACAGCCATTTTTGGGGGTTATTCCTCAGCAGGCAGTCCACACAAATTTAGATATACATCAGCAAGTCGATCTTACTTTCCAGTATAAACTCTCCCTTGCGTGGTTCCCAAGTTTGCACAGATCTCTGACGCCAGCTGGCCCGAGTCCGAACACGCAAAGACTTTCATATCTGCGAGAGCCGTCATCTTTCGACTAGCCACGTAGCTACCTTACATTTATGTTTCCCCGGGTCGACATAATACTCCTCACTTTCTTCCAGCTCCGGCTCATCATCGCTCGCTTGTCGAAGAGGTTGCTCCTGTGGCCTAGGCGGACCTGACAGCGCATCATCGTCAATCACCCTTTCTAAGCCTAGCTCTGCAATCTACTCGCCGTCTCGTTATACAAAATACACTCATAATTCTGGGAGTTGCAAAAATCTACCAGATGCGGAGATCTCTCAAGATTTCCCTTCCCTCGGCGCCACCGCATGAACGCTAGCGATTGCGCATATTAAAACGCGCTAACACCAAGATTCCTGTGAATACTATAGTGAATTCTATACCAGCTAGTGGAATCTTCCAGGCTCGACCGGGCAGGCCGAAAACTGATACGGGGGAAGTTCCCCCCAACCTACCGCTCTCATTATCGGAGGTAGCGCTGGCATGCTCCTCATCAGGGGGATACGGCGTGGCCAATGACGCGTAGTCGTCTGAACAGGCGAAAGATAAGTTGTAGGACCTCCTTCGAATCTCCTTCGAATCATCCAGACGCTTACATATAGTGAACGATATACATCATCACTGTTATGGTGTTTACTACAGTACATCAGTCTGTATCAGGAAACCCACTTTAGCGAAACCACAAAAAACCCAAAACGCGAATTTTTGCTGAATATTTCTGACCCAGAAATTCTGAGGAAGATATTAATTTCACAACGCGGCCATCGCCAACTCGACGAAAAATTTTGATTCAAAAACGTGGTAATCGCAACGAAATTCACCAAATCTAAATACGTATGACAAATGCCACAACTGTGAGCGAACCTACACTCGTGAGACCGCATCAACTCACCAAGTCCCGGAATTGAGGCAGATGACCTCTTCTTCTCTTCAAGCCAGGCAACACCCATCGGTGTGGCCAGCAACCCCAAAGCTGTCGCAATGCCGAATACGCCTAAAAGTACAGTAGTTCCGCCGAGGAGCATATCAGATAGTCTCTCCAAAAAAGTAGGTCGCCTTCGGATTTCGAGTAACGCTTCTCACCTGTCCCTGCCTTGGCGAAATTTCGTTTCTGTGCGGCGATTCGCTTCCACAATGTGGCACCAGCGACGCTCCCTCTCTGTAAGGGACTTGCTGTAACGGACGCCATAGCCCGCGTTATCCATGGTAGCATCTTGATGGGGACAGCAACAGCACACAATCAAAATTCGACAATTGAACCCTGACGATAATGACGGACATTCAATGTCCCCGCGATAACTCAATCAGCTCCCGGGGGCGATATACTCGGAATTGCGCGACAAGTTGCGGCCGACAACTACTACTAGTGACCATGTCGATTATTTTATAGAGGTAAATTTTTCGAGAAAAAGCAAGTCCTCGACACATCAGAAGGCGTGTGAGTTCCAGTGATATTCGGTGACCGTTTCGCCTATTTTTATTCCCTATCTTTTTTCTCGTTCTCCTAATTGCCCCCACACGTTTCGATCAGACCGAAAAAACTGAATGATAGAACTGCGTTTTCCCATTCGCAATTTCGATGCCAAAATCTTCTTCTTCCTTGAAAAGTCTCCCCACCAAAGCTTCGCCTATCTCCACTCCACCAAGCCCGATCAGCCCAGTCCAGCCAGTAACACAAAATCTCCCTTGAGATGAAACGGCTACAATGATAGTTCAAGAACAATGAATTTTCTCCAAAAAATTACGTTTAACGAACATCATGCTCAACGCCGGTCTGCGCCCCACCCGACGGGCTCGCCAGCGCCTTAGGTATCCATGGCCGGTCATCCGAGCCTGATCCACAATCGCCGAGAAATGCTATACCACAGCCTACTCCTGATTAACTGTTCCGCTCTCGAAAGAACATCGCGTCTCGAACTTGCGTAGAAGAGAATCTCGCCGTGCACGCCTTCTGGAATCCAATACACCGACAGCGGAGCGAAGCGCCTAAATGTCCGCGGCCTTCCGGAACGCTCAAGCCGCGTGCCGGCTCACGCGTCTGGCAACTCCCGATTGCTTTCTGCTATCTCGGTCCTTTCCAACCTAACGAAGGAGCAAAATGCCAGAATTTTATTATCGGTAAGTGACCGACGGTCTTTGATGATGATATTTGGCATGCCCATCAGATGCGCATGTGATGGTTACCTTAGGAGAATATTGCCCATCGGAATACTTGTTAAATTTCCTGTTAGACTTTTTTTATATCTTCCTTTTCCACGTCAAGGGTTCTAATACATCTTCACACTAGGCAAATCCTTCTCTTCACAATTTCGATTATATCTTCGCATTGAGGACATTTTCAGACTCGAAATGCACACACTTTCGTGAGGCTAGATATCCCTGCCAGCATCAACAACTTACTTTTCCACGCCGAGCAGATTCCTAGTGGAATGGGCTGGAGCGATGAAGTCGTTGCCGCCCAGGGTGATGTGTGTCGGAACATTGCGGAGATCTTCCGGCCAGAGAATGTTCTGAAAAATAAAATCTAAAAAATTTCCCGTTTTTTTCTGGGAAAATGCAGTTTTTTCCCCAAAAGTCGAGGCAAACACTTCAAATATTCCTGAACAAATGAAAGACAATTAGAAAATGCCATAAAATAACATCACAATTCAACAATAATAACACTTACGATGTAAAAACTGGACGAACTGTATCATTATTCTGAGACCATCAAAGAGCTGAAACTTCTATAACTTTCCTACCATCAATTTCGCGCTGAGGTTGGTCCAGCAATGCCGAAAGAAGGGGATTTATTACACAGATATGAGAATAGTCTGAACTTCACACTCTCAAGCATTGATGGATTAACGTCCATAGCAAAATTCTCCCACATTTCTTCTGAGATGGGATTCCAGAAAAGTCTTACTTCTTCCCAGAAGAAGTTCCTGCAAAAGGTGTGTACAGTGTAGAGCTCCCTCAAGGAGAAGTACGTGGCCAGCGCACCAAACGGATCCGAGTGGTCCTGAGAAAAGCATCGGCAGTCTACGGAAGTAGTGTTAACAACCTACGATCTTCAGTGCGTTGTGTAGAAGGTCGCTCTTGACGAGAAGGAAGTTGACCGGATCAACAAGCGAGAGCGATCGGACTATTGACGGTTGGTAAGCCTGAGAAGTTGGTAAGGATGAGACATGATGGAGGCGGGAAGTCTCACCAGAATCCATCTACTGGTGATACAACCAAAGCTGTGACCGATCTGAGAAGAAATACTATTTGCACATAAGAGGCGGCACTGAAGTAATACACGCGGTTACATGTATGGACGGAAAAGCCAGAACTTATGGCATAAAAAGTCGAAACGGTCGGCAAGAAACGATTAAAGTAGATCGAGGTGGGGAGTTCATACGAAGCAGTTAAATAATGAGCAACTAGAAGTAGATCAATACCGACGTCGTTGATGCACCACGGGTGGGCATGGAAGTACTAGAAGTCTACTTAGGTGAACTACTATAAAGTGGAGAGCGCGGGAATCGAACCATGCACCTCCAGGATGAAAGACATACACCCTTGTCCACTAAACCATCCAGAACTTACCACATGGCAATGTGTATATCGCCAAGCTCTGAGCATGTCGATAACACAGGCGCTCATTTCTCTCGCCGATGGAAGATTAACAAATGGACGACACGCAATCTAAAAACACAAACAACTTGTTTCACAGGCCCATGAACTCGGGAACACTTTCCAGAACTGCCTATACCGATGTCGCCACCAGAGAGCCATGAATGGTCCTTAAACGTTCCCAGAGGGAACGCGTTGGACCGTCAAACTTTGACGCTTCCTCTTCCCTTTCCAGGCAGAGCCGGGCTCTGCATATTTTAGCATTCTCGGGCCAGGGCAAAACATACCGATGGCCGCCTGCTATAATTCTGAGGAAAAATTCCTGAAGCATCTTGGGCCCCTTGAGTACGTCTGTTTCCAGGAACATATTTTCTACCCAAGTTTCATTATTTTTTCACGTTCTCCGCTCTAGTGCCAGATGACTTCCTGGTCCCAACCAGCACGAGAATTTCTCATAGCGATCCCGGCGGTGATTGCTGTTAAAATTTCACCTCGGTGGTGGAGAACTGACCGTGAGCTTACGTGCGGCATGTCCACACAAAAGATGTCCCTGTCCGGAAAGATACGAGCTATCTCATGGACGACCGGTATATAAGGTAGCAAACCAAGGCCGATGCCATGGCAGACCCTAAACCAGGAGGAACTGTCAGATCATTACCCGTGACTGAAAATCGATCACAGAACTGGTTTTGTGAACCACTTCTTCACTCTTAGCAAACTTCAATGTGGTTAGATAACGCCTATGATATGCGCGGTTGGTACGAGAGTGCTCCTCCGACTTAAAGAGGCTACCTCGAAGGCACGCTGCATAGGTTGAATCATATATATAATATTCATAAAAATAATAACCAACTTTGATACAAAAGCAATCTTCCACGCCGCGGGGACAGTTATTGTGTTGGACTGCATCCCTGGCGATCTTATCAGTTGATACGCATAGTCGGAGGTAAACGCCTCAGCGTCATTCTAGTGGATTCAGCGTACGTTATCCCTCCACTCGATAGGTGCGATTGAAGTAACCGAAGCTATGAGTCAACTTGATACAGCTGCCGCCGTCCTACGGCTTCTGCGAAATCGCTTAAATCGAAGTTCCCGAAATGCCGAGGCAACATTAAATTAATCATTTTATAATTTTACTGAGGTGCCTGACAATTACATATCGCAGTATCGCTTACACAATAGGAGTCTTCCTCTGGTCCATGTTAAGATCATCACTGCACCCCACGCCAGAACGGAAGAAGTACTCCATCGAACCAGCTCGGTATTTACTAACAGGAAAAAGTCCGGCTCATCACGGTGCGGTGGCTCACCTGAAACCCATGCCCAACACAGGCGCCGTCATAGCGAGGGTTGTCAGTGCCGGTATTGCCACATGAGTCATGGCGTAGCAAATGGCAGGCCGATGGCTGCAATGCGGGATAGAAATGTGGCGGAAAGTTGGTATGACTTACAGACTGGGCAGAGGATCCTTTGTGAGACGGAAGACTTTAACATCTTTGTTGAAGCCATCTGTAAGGAGAAATCGGTAATAATAATATTGGCAAATCTGGAAAGTATTTGTTGAAAGAACCAATTTGCAATTGATCGGAGGCGCCGATTCCGCGGCTTGTAGAGATACATGAGGCTAATAGAACTGTTCCCGTATAAAACGGTGTGGAAATCCAGCTCACAAGTCCCCATCGGTTGAGGAAGAAGCCGAACAGATATTCCCACACTGACTGTTCCTGGCTCGACACCGGCCATAATTATCGAGCTAATCGTCGAGGTTCCGTAGGTAATCGAAAATGCTGAAACTTCTGCTGAAACAGTGTCCAGGATCTCTCTCACCTTCCCACTGGGCATGAGCCCACTTCTCCATATAATCCACCATGATCTGAAAACAATCCAATAATCGTACCCACCCCTGGAGAGCTTCATACCTCCATCTCCTCCCGCTCCAGTGGCGTCAATTGCTCTACCTGAACGTATCACAAATTTACTCTTTTCGATTCTCATCAAAATTTCCGATCCAGAAATCGGCAGTGTTCCTCAGAACCGCGGCACAACACTCCAGCACAACAGAGTCCACAAGGCCTGCATTCCCATCCGACCGAACCGCTCCCTTACCTCGTAACCTTCAAAGAAGTACTCAGATATCCACATCCTCACGTTCCCTCTTTTTAGTGCTTCCACCGGGGCGCCGTTGAACCAACTGAAAAACACACTGCTGGCCAACGGCGAACCGAATCCGAGATACCACCGCAACTCTTCGCTCCAGTGAGGATGCTTGCGGACTACTCAGCCCGGATACTTCGCAGTAATTGCCGAATCGACTACGAGCACCGAGTAATGCTCAGTTGCCGCTACTATACGATCGCAAACTCTTGACAACCCGCGCCAAGATGAGCTATATAATTTGGGCCAAACAGTCAGGGTGGAAGTTTACTGCAAAAGATCATTTGGTTTTTATTCTATGATGATGAAGTTCTAGCCCACAACCATGTGAGATCGGAAAGCGAAATGGTGCGGTCCACTTGGAGGCCTCACCTCGAAATCTCAGCTCTCTGTAATGCTCGAACTTTGACAGCGATCTCCTCGCTTGATTCTGAGAAATATAAGGTGTATACTATCGAATGATTTGAATCAAATCCCGACGAACAGTTCGTCGCTAAACTGACCTGGAAATCTTACGGCGAAAATCCACAAAAGCATATCCGTAATGCGCTAAAGAAGTATCCTAGGTTGAAGCTTACCTTTAATGTCGGACGAATCCTCGTCTTGGCCATTGTCCGATATAGTAGATATCCAGCTCTGAACTCGAACCATTAGCGACGCCGAGCCTCGTCTCTGCGGCTGAGGGGTAACTGGTAAGGATGCTTGCAAAAACCGAGCAGCTGATCAACATTAATAATAAATAGGACATGAAACAGTACAGGTATTGAACTCTCCCGTCAGCAGTTGCACATAGAGTAGATAGTCTGACTAAGTCATCTGTGGCTTTGGACTATAAATTCACACACACTGTGTGTCTACAAGACCCTCTGTTAGGCGGCAAGTCGCCCAAAAGTTGCTTTCTCGCGTATAGATGGTCAAACTAGAACAAAATTTTTAGTAATGTTATTATTTCACCAAGGGAGTCCATTGGTATGACTACAATACAATTGATTATGAATGATTGTCATTATGAATCTTGATTAATCACGAAAAATTCCCGGGGAATTAGTAGACTTCGCTCACCCATTTTTGCAGAGCGGTCGCACCCGTAACTTGGGGCACATAGCCTAGAATTGTACAAGCAGAAATTCGAGTAGATTCTGAATCCCCATGAAATTCTCTATCGAATAGGATCGTTAGTTCACTATGTTCTCATTTAACCTCATAAATTTCTCACCAGTGCCAAGGTCCGGACCTTTTTGATACCTAACTTTCGACATCTTAAAATTTGAGTTACGGGTGTCGGCGATGAAGAAGCTCCATGAAGTGTAGCATACTGTACGCTACTATTAACAATTATAATAACATTATCAACATATTATTAATAATATGATATAAAATAAATATATGAAAAACAGCTGAATATGAAACGCGTTACTCCGGATACAAGATGAAGTAAAACAGCTAGTCGACCAGCCCGCTTTACTGACTTTGTTAATTTTGAAACGAAGCATCTAGCTCTTTAATCATTTCCCTATATTTTCCTCAGCAAGGAATCCTTACCATCGGACGTCGATGGCACGCCGAGCAGTCGACCATGCCTCTTCTTTCTCGCCTGCTCGCTGTCCCAAATCCTCACCAGATTCTCACTAGAGGTGAATCGCGAACCGAAACGTCGCGCGCCTGAAAATCAACGATACTCATCCTTAAAGCCCTGCACAGGTTTATCTGCTACTTGACTGGAAACAAAAAGTGAAAAACGGCTCAGATGTCTGAGCTTTGAGTGATCATTTTGTTTGGTTCGAGTGAATTCACGTCCCAACGGCCAAACGCAAAAAATGCGTTTTTCTGGTAAGACAGGTCCGGATCACTTACAGTACGCGCAATCTAGATAGGCCTAAATTGTTCAGTGCGAGAAGTCCTTAACTATTGCGAGTTTTGACCTGATATTTCGACTGTAGAGTCCTGTAACCATATCATTCTGCAACCCTTGTTGCGCAGGCCCAACTCTCGAAAAATCTCCCTGTCCAATTTTTTGGCACAAATCTGCGCGTCTAGAGTAGATCAGCAGCGCTCATTATACCTTTATTAAGCAAATTTTGAGCACTTCGGTTTAATCCGTGCAAGCCCCGATGCTCAACGCGATCAACGGAGTGAATCAACTAAACGAAACAAATCAAACTCCACCAGCAGACATTTTTCGATCGGGCGCCCCTACCTCTCGTGTGGCTCCGTCGAATCCAACTTCCGTGTCATCCGGATGTACTGCTGCATGAATCTGAGGTTGAAGCGTGCAAGACACAGAGATGAAAAACCAGAATTTCACCAACTGAACGAACTCGGCATCGATAGATTCGGCAGTGACTTGACCTCCACGGTAGAATTGCCGGGGCAGGTGGCCTGCATGCTCGGTGAGGAGTCCTCAACAAGACATGCTCCCATCCGACTGTCGGTGAACACCTTGACCCTTTTCTCACTCTCCCGAAAAGATAGCGATTCATGCGGAGCATGAATCATTGTCCGTAGAGTAAATAAGCGAAGTGCATGGGGAGTCTGTACGAGCCTAGTTGTGCGTTGAACAGCCAGACAGTCATGTGACGTCCTGTCCCCTTAGCGATATATTTGCTAGCTAGGCTAGTAGAGAGTACTTTAATACGTTCATTTGATAAATGAGTTGATTTGTTCATTTAATATATTTGCCAACTTGATCTCTTCTATAAATATTATCTCCGTGTCTTCTCAATAGTGAGTGTATTGTTATAGTCAGACTGCTCGGAGTGAATCTACAAATAAAGCCTTTTATCAGCTAGGCCGCAAAAACCTCCCCACGGGACGACTGCGCTTTCTGCAACTAATGGTTGCCAGGAAGTTTCTTGGCATCTGAAGAAATGCTGGAGAAAAAGTGCTATCAGCGCAAGCCCAGGACAAGGCAAATTCGTCGTTCTTGACAGGTTCGATGACTGTAAAACTTGGATTCTAAGACTTAAAATCGTCAATCAAATCGAGTACTATGGCCTGTTATCGGACGCCATGCTCTCACTATGAACAAGGCTTCGGGAAAGTTAGTGCTTCCAATCCAGCGACACCACAACGTTTGGTATCGTTCGTGCTTGGTTTGACGGACAGTAAGGGGGTAATAGCGGCGACTGTGCGTAAATACGTATTCGCTGTTAAAACATATACTTATTAAACATAATAACGTAATGAGAACGCATGAGACCCAGCCAACGAAGCTTTAGTATCGCGTGCTTTGACAAGTGCCGATAAACTTCTGAGGGAACGGTGAAAACCATCAGAGCTAGCCGCAATTTTGAACTGAACCAAGAATCTCTACTGTACATGCGTTAGCTGCCATGCAACTAACGTATAGAAGTGAAAGAGAACAGTTACGTTCGGCTGTGTGGGTAACATCAGTCTTTATGCTGCGTGTTGATTACATCCCGCATACGTTAACTGAGGATATCACTTAGTGTGATAGTTTCATTGAGGTTTGCTTCTGGATTGATTATTAACTGACCTACATTTCACGTTCTACGTTTCTGTTCGCGCTATGTCGGCCTTGCGTGTGGAGTATAATCAGTCAGCAGAGGTACTCAACTCTCCGTGGTCTCCGCTTGGTTCACCGCTAAGTTTGGTACCTTTTTGGGGGTAGGTGCCGCACCTAAGGTGCGGGTTAGTAATGGGGGACATTGTCAGCAATGTTCGACTCAACCTACTGATAAACTATGAGTAGCGTTGTAGGCTGAGCTTCGGAGCACATCACCGAAGGCCTCACTTAACACCCCCAGTTGACCCCCACATTGAGGTCCCCAGTTGACTAAGTATACACGAGGATAGCGCTACGTAAGTGAAGGTCAGGTCTGAGCTGTGTTTAGAGCACAACCAGTGTCCTTTTATTGTGCGCGCCAGGATGATCGCAGTAGCTCCGAAATAGGACTGTTTCAGGGGTTGTCCTCCAGAGGTACTAGCTGCCAGAAACCGGAGGGGTTGTACTCCGTTTAACTCAATTCCTGCGGCGCCATGCCATGGCGGCCATGGGTATACTTTTCGTGTGTTTCATTGACTGGGAGAACCGTCAGCACGCGCGCGTGCCAAACAATGCGTCTGTGATGTCCGACTCAACCTATTGATATACTACTGCACCATTTCCCGTGCAAGTTTGACAAATGTCCAAGCAACAAGCGAAAGGTGGGAAGTAAAAGGGTTTCGTTTAAAGTGCCGAACTTGGGCGCGTATTGTCAAACTTGGTTGCGTATTGTCATTCTTGGATGCAATACTGCCAAACAGTTTGACTCTTGGACAAACTTGGACTGGATAAATAGAGGTTCTGTCAAAGATGACTGCACATCGCCAATCTTGGAAGTGATACTGATATTGTTGCTTGGACATTTGTCAAACTTGCACGGGAAAAGGTGTAGTTCCTATAGCAGCGTTCTAGTGATCCTCGATCCTAGATAAGAGCTCTGGTATGAGGCTTGTGCTGGCTCGCCGTCTGCGCCGTGAAGCTCACTATTCCCACACAAGATGGCTCCCTCGGAGGGAGTCCCTCCGCACAAAGGCCACTCAGTGATGATTATGTGCTAATTTTTCGTTATTATTTCTTCGCTATGATGATGCAGTGGCGCCAGTAAGGCCACTGTTATACAAGCTGTGGTATTTATCCATTTTTATCGATTAGAACTCTTGTAGATTGGGCTTCTTTACAGAACTGAAATTGCAACACGCACCAAAGCTTCTGGTCCAAAAGTTCTTCGCGCCAGTGTAATGCTATCCTCACAGTTCCGTTATAAACTCCGAATAAGAGTTAAAAAGTGTCACTCAGCAATATGTTCAAAGTGGTGGTTATTAGCCTCCTAGTTAAGCCTCAACTGGCGGAGGTGGCAGCTCTTGGCAAGTACGCTGGATGGGATCGCAGCCTTAAATTCCTTTGCGTGATGACCGTGAAGAAATCGTCTGAAATGCAAATTGTGGCCGACGTTGCTGACGACTAAGTCAAAAAGAGAAGCGTGCTACGGCTGCCGCTTTCTGTACGGTTTATCCAACGGGTTTTCTAACAATAAGACTGGGGAAGAACTCTACGAGGTTGATATCATCTCCACACCGGAGTGCACGACCAAGGGGTGCCTAGATAAAGTAGCAAGCGATATAGGTGTTGGTAAACATTGTCGCTGGAATGCATACCCGAAGAATGGCATGATGGATGTCGACGCCTGTGGCTTACACTGGCAGCTGATGCATTTCAGTTAAGAAACATTTATTTGTAAGGCGTATCATTCGAAGGCCTTCTGAAGACTGCCTTCATGGTACACAGTATTTCTGTGGAATCATTGGCAAGATCGTCTCAGTACTAGTCTCATTCATTTGCCCTTGTAGTGAGTATACTAGGGACTTACCAGAATCAAAGCTCAGTCCACATGATTGGGTTGTGTTTTGTGGAAGTGGGTTAATAAACATCGCCCCAATATGACAGTATATAGCGACTAGCAGGAAGAAATATTCTACAGACTCTCAAGTTCAGAGACCTTTAAATGAGACGCTCAAAATGTGGTAATTCGAGCGTCAGCCAAGGTGGCGGTTTTCGGGAATATCCGACAAGGCCTTTGAAAGGCCGCCTTTCCCCAATGGAGTATCTCCATTAGGAATTCCCAAGGAGCTTCCGAGGAATTCCCGGAATTCTCGCGGGAATGGCAAGAACAACGAATTTTTGCGCATTCGATAGCAATTTGCAGCCAGCAAATGTCGGTATGCGTACAAGGAGTTCCCATTAGGATCTCCATGACAGGCTGTTTGAAATAGTCGTAACTGTCCTTTCATACTTTAGTTGTATAGTATAACCAAAGTATCACTAGTAACATATAACATATACGCATCGTAAGCCTGTAATACAAGGCTTGTATCCGTTATTCCTGTGGAACTTAGGATGTCTTTAGAGTGCATAGACAGTGGAGGAAGTCCTGGCTGTATTCCTTTGCGAATGCCTGATGTTCCTCTGTGACATGAGGCCCACAAACCTTGACAGAAAATATGTTCCTAGACCGGAAGGCGGCACTAAATGCCTTCCTCCTGGGAGAATTTAGGTTCCTCTACGGCTTTCTGTCCACAAATTCAAGCGATTCCCTGTCAGTCAGTTGCCTTGTCATATAGAGTATAATCAGTAATCAGAGGTACTCAACTCTCTGTGGTCTCCGCTTGCTTCACCGCTAAGTTTGGTACCTTTCCGCACCGTGCGGGTGAGTAATGGGGGACATTGTCAGCACGTGCACGTGCTAAACATGTGTCTCAGACACAGTGTCTGTGGTGTTCGACTCAACCTACTGATACACTACTAGTTCCTGTAGAAGCGTTATAGGATGAGCCTTGGAGTACATCACCAAAGGCCTGACTCAGCACCCCCAGTCGACTACTTATACACGAGGATAGCGCTACTAATAGGATAGCCACCACTTAGGATAGCGAATCTGGGTTATACAAGGTAAGGTTCGCTTCTTTTCTTGTACTGAGACACGGAGACTTCTTCTGCTTCTCCCAGTTTCGCGCACAAATTACGTAACACATGGTGTCTGACCAAATGACGAAGCATAGTTAGCACTTTGTCAAAGTTCTACCTACCGCTCTCGCGACAATGACCTGATAAAGTTCTCGTACACTCAGTGGAAGGTCGTAGAACCCTCCCAAGACCGCTGGACCTCCCTGCTCTAAAGCCCTCGGTTTCGAATTGGCGCGGTTCTTTCCCACAGGTTGTGCGAAGAGCGCACACAAGTAGCCCCCTCACAGAACTCAATTTGCAGCAAGCACCAAAGCTTCTGCTCTAAAAGTTATTCGTGCCATGGTGTAATGTTATCCTCGCAGTTCCGTTAGAAGCTCTAATTTCACTTAGCAATATGTTCAAAGTGGTAGTTATCACCATCCTAGTTAAGCCTCAACTGGCGGAGGTGGCAGCCCTTGGCAAGTACGCTGGATGGGATGATGACTCTCGCTTCTACTGCGAGATGACTGTGAAGAGCTCGTCTGAAATGCAACTTGTGGCCGACGTTGAGCTGGGGAATCTGTCAGAAGTGGACAAGTGCTTCGACTGCCGCTTCCTGTACGGCTTATCCAACGGGTTTGCTAAGAGTGGGGACGAACTCTATGAGGGTGATTCCATCTCCACATCGGAGTGCACGACCTTTTGCCTAGATGAACTAACAAAAGAGATCGGTGTTGGTGAACATTGTCGCTGGAATGCATACCCGGAGAACGGTATGATGGTTGTCGACGCCTGTGGCTTACACTGGCAGCTGCCGCACAGGAGTTAAGAAATATTTAGTCGTAAGGCGTATCATTTGAAGGCCTTCTGCAGACTGCCTTCATGGTACACAGGATTCCTATGACAGGAATCATTAACAAGACCGTCTCAGTACTAGTCTCATCCATTTGCCCTTTCAGTGTACTAGGGACACTGTCCATATGACAGTCAAAATTCAGTCCATTTGATAAAGTTGCGTTTCTGTTAGTTACACGCTGTACTACCCAATGTGACAGTATATAGCGACTAGCGGCCTGCTAGTCTGCAGTGCAGACTCTGCACGGTCCCTATAGAGAACGAGAGCGGCTCGGTCTCCGTTGTCAAGGTTCTTGGTGTTCTCATGATACTGTTTGTTGTTAGCAAAGCGGAGCGTTGCGGTGGTGAAATCGAAGAGCGAGAGAGAGCAAAATGGTAGAGAGCGAAACTCCTGTCCAGCCGTCGCGTACGCGCAACTTGCGCGGCGCAAGGTCTCGACACAACGTGCCGAACGCACGCGTGCAGTATCCTAACGAAGCCGATCGATGAAACGAACACGAGGTCGTTCCAAACGATCATGCTTCATGCAGAGCAGAAATGTACCGCTGGAAGCATGTTTCGTTACTTCAACCACTCCCCCCGACTCCGGCGATGTGCGCGGGTACATCAAATTTATCCGAATGGTGTAGGCGCACAGAAACATCAGCGAGTGAAGGGTTACCGCTAGGGGCAAAAAAGTTTGTCACTCGGTATCCGGTCCAGCAGGATCAACTTCACGCGCTGTGTTTCTACTTTCCCACACTCTGGTGACCGGGGAGATTTCGCTCTTTGCATGGTATAAAAATCATCGTCACTTGTTACAATTTGTGACTCACAAACCATTCCTGGGACTTTTTCAGATGGAGATGCAACATTAAGCCGCATCGCCGGGCCCCTCTATGGCTTCCTGTCAAGAAATTGCCATTTCCTGTCAGTCACCCTTTCCGTTTCCGAACATATTTGTCGCACCGTGGCTCCGTTCGACCACGGGAATCCGCCACGATTATTCCAAATTTGCCGCACCATAAAAAATGAAACCGTAAGATATGCCTACATGTATTTGCCTCAACCCTCTCAGAGATCGCTTCAACTTTGCCATTCTCTTCTCTCTCGTAATGTTAGGATCCTTCGGCACAAGATGCACCTAGTCGATCACAAAGATACTCTCGCACTCGCAAGATTTTTAATTACATTAATCTTGTTCAGCTGCCATCGCTGCCAGAGATACGCGAAATAAAAGTATATCTCGAAAGTCACATAAGCTCTAAACGCGTGTTTGACAACAAGACCTGAAAACAGCCTCGTCGTCGGTTTTCCGAGATCGCCTGCTGCGTCATTCTTGTTTCACATTGTCGATGAACAACAAGAGAGTTACTGGGTGATTCATTATCATCGCGACTTCATGCATGATACCCGCCGAAGACGATCCAGCATCCTCAGAATTCTCCAACTCGCCGAAATATCCTCCGTGACGTTCCTCATATTGTATCGCATTTTTTGGTAATTTATGTGTTTTTTTCGAAAACTGAAATTATGGATATGATGACACCGAAATTACTTACGGAAGGCGTCTGAAGTTCCACGGACGCTTCCTGCTTCGATCTTCAATTTCCATCTGAATGAAATCGATCACATGGTCATCCTATCAACCTTCGAAGAATCTTACTTAGCTGCAGTATAGGCCGCGACTATCGGCAGAACCATTCTCACTGGCATTACCAGTATCCACTTTGTCAACAAACCTTGAAACGATCGATCGCGCATTGCTGAACAAAGCCACCTTGCGCATGCGTGCATACCGATTTTTTCTTACTTTTTCCAAATTTCTTCATTATAATAAATCCTATTAATAATAAAACAATCGACTTCACTTTTTTACCTGCAAACTCAATTAAAATGAATCATTTCCAACAAGAACCATCAAAAACCCAGGCTTGTTCAAAAGCCTCTCCACCAGCTTACCTTCGAGCATTCTTATTCTAATAAACGGTGAGAAAGACAGAGGTTAACTGAATTCAAATCTCTTCTGTCCGACCTTTTCCGGGACCTCCAAAAAACAGGCCCAAAATCCTCTCTCCGCCCGTAATTATAACAAAGCTGCCTCCTCGCGATTCCAAAAAATTCCGGACGAAATTTCGTGAAATTTTACCATTTCTTGGAAGCCTATGAAGGCGAAAACATGCATGTATGCCAACGCTGTCCTTTTTCCGAATATTCTCCAACTCCAACGCAAGAGCAAAATAACAAGTGAAAGCACTCATACCAAAAATAAGGCCGCAGGTTCGAAGCCCAGGCTCGTTATTTCTCCCCAAATAATTCTCTAACTTCTCTCAGAACTCGTCCTCGCCACGCTTTGTTCGTCAATGCCTCGCCATGGATCCCCTCATCACACCAGCCGACAGTTAGCGGCTTAAATGGACTGTCTCTGCCACTTTTTCTGAAACTCAACGAATGTCTAGTAATGCAAAACACTAAATGACAGCCAATATGAAGTTAAAAAATAAGGCGCAGATTTCAGTGGCAGAAATTTTTCATGAAGCTCCCCCTGACGTCGCCAGATTGGCGAACCGATACAGAAAACAGTATCGGTTCAATTCTAGTAGAGTTAGTAGATTTTTGAATTATTGGGTTTTGAATTTCATTTAAATCACGGAAGCTCCGTGGTAAATAATATAAGTTCACCTTGAATTAAGAGGCTTTTGTTGGAGACGGAGCTTGTTCAACTGCCCATCTCGAAGTATCTCCTGTCTAGCCGCCCTAAAACAGCCTATTGTGCATCTTACCCGCTTCAAGCTAAGATATTCCTTACTCTTCAGCCTCCAATAATCGCCTCACCGAATGCGCAGGTAGTATGAAATCCTTGCCACATAACGAAACGTGCGTCGGGACATCTCTCAGTTCTTCCGGCCACAAGTTATTCTAGAATTTTAGGAAAAATTACGAAAAATTTTAGGAAAAATTTTATCACCTGCTCCCAGAAAAGATTTCTCGTCAAAGTGTGGGCCGTATAAAGCTCCCTAAATACCAGATACGTCGCCAGGATGCCCATCGGGTCATCGTGGGCCTAACAACCGAAAGGTCGTGGGTTCGAATCCCACCGATGACATTTTAACGCACTTTTCTCTGGGTGTTGAGCAGCAGATCATTTTTAACCATTAAAAAGCAAACTGGATCCACCAAGGTCAAAGAAGCGATTCTATCGGGCTCGTGCGCCTAACAAAAATCTTGCAGTCTTGCCCTCTCTTGCATTTCCTCAACGCTGCACTTACCAGCAACCATCTCACAACAATAGTTCCAAAACTATGCCCAATCTGATAGCCAGGAATCGAACTTGTGCGGGTTCAAAATGTTACCATGTGAGCCCGAGGATATCCCCACGCGGTTAACATGTCCGCCACAACCACGCACATCTCTCGAGATGATGGCAAATTCGGGTAGGGGCGCATTGCAACCTTCAGAAGGAACAAGGGGAAGGAGAGAAAGGCCAATTTGGGAGGAGTAAGCTGCTCGGATGATACAATCCGACAAATTCATGCTGGGACGGAATTCCAAAAATAGAAAAAGGAAAAGCGAAATCGGAAAAAAACGTGCAAAAGCTCGCCTTTTTTGAATTTTCCTGCCAACAAAAAATACCGCGTAAATCTACAGCGGGACAATTTGCACAAAGAATATTTTGTCAAGTGCTACATGTGGTATTTCTATACAAAACAGATCCCTGTCGGGAAAGGCTTCCCGGATATCCCTGACCAGCGGGATGTAGGGCAGAAGACCGATACCAAGGCCGTGACAAAACCTATCATAGTCATGAAATCGATCAACCGTTTCATGATTTTTACACTATCGGTTCGGTATGCTGATCCTCGGGTGCAGGAGCTTTGGAATACCAGTACTCTACAGTGCCAGAACGATACTTTCTGCCGGGAAAAAATTAGTCACGCGCCAGGAAATTATGGCTGTATCAATGGAATCTTAGTAAGATTCCATTGATACAGCCATTAATAAGATTATCTTACGTGAATCCAACAAGCCTCTCCAAAATGATATCGGTGACGACTGGCAAGGCGAAGTGAGTTATACCATAACATAGGAAAGGACGATATCTTCAGAAAAAAATTCCTTCTACGACTTTTCCCCGAAAATTTCGCCGGTAAATTAGCAAAAAAATAGAGGGAGCCTTAAAATGGGCTCGTCCACCTCGCGGACTCGAAATTCGAGCGAGCGAGAGGAGTTTTGGGGGTTATCGTTGTTCTCCGGAAACAGCTCGAAGATACCCATTCAAATGTACTTCCGAGCCAGCTTGGAAAATATTTCGAAAAGTCCACGGAAAATTCGCGATTTCTGTTCATAAATTCCCAAAGTGATTTTAAGATTCGAGCATTTAGGTGACGAGGCCAAGGCGTCATCAGACCAGCCGCGAAGGAATATATTTCCCCGGACACGAAAGATCTCCCTTACGCTGCTGGGAGCGGGTCGCTCATGAACCGCATGCATCTTACATTCTTATTCGTACCATCTGACAGAAAGAAAATCCGGAAAATTTCCGGAAATTTTTCACCTCTCAATCCTTCCGAGATGTGAGCCCACTCCGCTAAATAGTCAACCATGACCTAAGAAGAATCATACTGTCGTGCGCATGCGTGCAAAATCTTACTCGCAATTCCTGCCTCTCCTGGATCGACAACTCATCCGTCTGGCAAAAAGCGGAAGAAATTAAAATCCGGGAAATTCCCCACAAAATTTCCTGAATATCCAAATTTTTACTTGCCGGTACTCGAAGAAATATTCAGCAACCCATTCCTCTAAATTTCCGCGCTCGAGGCTGTCGACCGGGGCACCGAAGAACCAACTGAAAAATGGAAGACTTTGAATGAGTAGCTAGAATCACGTACGCACTGTAAAGATTCCTGTACGAAGATTCCAGTACGCACTATAAAGATTCCTGTACGAAGATTCCGGTGCGCACTATAAAGATTCCTCTACGCACTATAAATATTCCTCCACGCACTATAAAGATTCCTCTACGCACTATAAAGATTCCTCTACGCACTATGAAGATTCCTCCACGCACTATAAAGATTCCTGTACGAAGATTCCAGTACGCACTATAAAGATTCCTCTACGCGCTATAAAGATTCCTCTACGCACTATGAAGATTCTCCCATCTTGCCTCGATATCTCAGCTCGCAATAATGCTCTCACTTTCACCGCACATAATTCATCATCATAATTCTCGTCCTCAATTACTGTAAACAAAGCCGAACCTGATTAACGACGGTGGTACGATTCTAGGCAGGGGGCTTTTTCCTGCATTTTTATTATCATCATCAATCCTATCCTACACTCTTTAAAATAGCTCACTTGCTCATCCCATCCCATAATAATTATCCCTATTCTTAATTAACCCCAATTCTCCAGCGGTATTTCCGATCACTACGCACATTTCCCCGAGTAAAGTTGTTGAGACAGCAGTTGAATTACTAATACTCCACTATTACCTACGGTATATACCAACATACCAGCTTCACACCTGGCGTGACCTAGGTACGGTAGGTATATATAATAGTGCTGGTACAGCAGCAGGAGGAGGAGGAGGAGGAGAAGGAGGAGTAGCTACGTCATCCCGCATCATTCCCAACCCGAGATTGCCTACTCCGTCATTCAGATTACGTCCCCCTTTTCTCACAGCTGTATCCCACAAGGTATCAGCTAACTTTCATCAATCTACCGCGAAATATTCGCTTTCAATCAACTTGCCGCCCAACAAACGCGAACACACTGTATTATTACTTACTCGACCAAATCCGGATTTCCTTCAGAAATATTAATTTGCACGCATGCGCATGGCTTACTTGGTTGCCTCAATATATCCACACCTTTATCGTGTTTCCTTTCCCACTCTCTAACTAAATTCTCGCTCGTAAAATCAGCTTTGGAATTAACCGGACCCAACCGCTTTCGCCTGCTTGGTGGCGTCCAGATACCTTCAAGAAATATCCAAAATCTTCACAGTGCGCAACTTTTCCCCAAAAAATTACACACAAAACGCTTTATACAAAGGTTTTCAGAAATTCCCGGATTCCTCCGAGTTAATGTCTCAAAACTGAGATTTTCAGACGAACTTACAGCCTCGAAAAAACGGCCGATGAAAACGAGTTATTTTAACTAAACCGAAACATGTGAGGCATCCCGGGAGACATGCTCTACATATTATGTAGGAAGATTGAGAATTTTCCAACAAGCCATGGAAAGCTTCAACATACCATTTGCCTTGTTGCCTCGACACCCAATGCTCAATACATTATATGACACAAGCTCTGACGAAGTTTTATACTCACTATCCTAATACCATTACCCATACAGCTTGTACATTCCGGCGATGACTCGGAGGACGATCGGAAGCGTGTCTATGCGACCACCATTTTCGAACGGCGACGGTTGCACTAAGCGAGCATCCTCAATAATAAGTTGCAGCAGTAATATTGAGTCAATATTACTGCTACAACTTCGTCAATACTAAAGCTATCGTAGCGCTGAAAGTTACTAAGCACTGGGCAAATACGTGCTACGGTAGCACTGCTACCCCCGTTAAACGTACCATAGGATACCCGTTAAATAACAGTTTGATTTGAGCACTGGGCAAATGACCGTGACCACCAAGATACTAGCTTTCCTATCTCTTGGAGGGGATGATGGCCCATTTCTTATTATGTATATTCCTCTACAAGTCATTCGTTCCCTTTTCCTCCTCTGCCCCCTCCCCCTCAAGTATTACAAACATCCAATAAATGCTGAGCCTCCTCGTTCAGACCAACTTGAAGATCTCGGGTGCTACTCAACTGCTTCGATTGCGAGAAACACTAAGAAAATGAGAAACGGGTTGGCAGAAATCTGCATTGCATGGAAACATAGGTCTCGTTGAACCCATTCCATACAGGTATACAAGTTGTATAATACAACTACATATTTGTAACAACATAATTTACACTATAACCTTATCATGATCTTACTCATCGAAAAGCTATTTTTATTAATAACATAACACCTGCCACAGCAGCTTGGGTAAAACATTCGAAAATGATTTCCCCAATCCGCTGAACTTCATGATGGACTCCATCATGACCAATATCACAATTATAATAATAGTAATATCGTTGATAATAGTAATGTCATAATTCACTGCTTGAAAGCCATAAAAAGTCATTCATGCACCCTCTAAAACTTGCCACAGCAACTGGGGCGAACTATTCAGATAGTATTCCCCAGTCTCCGAGAGGATGAATTATTTACCCCCCCCCCTCTGGGATGATGCTTCCTTCACAAGGCAGGCAAGACCATTGTAGCCTTATGATAAACAATTACATATAATAACTTGCATCCAGGTTTGAATACTAATATTGCAATCCAACGTTTAAGTGAAATCATAAATGTCAGCTCACAGCACTCCTTACATGCTACTGATTTTGCCAAGACAGATCTCAGATTAATCCAGATATCGATTCGTCCGAAAATTAATTGTTCGCGATTGAGATCCTGACCATTTAATATAGGCTATATTTCATCACCCATCCTCGGTACTTTGCTCCAAGAATAGGAAGATCGAGTTTTGCTCTCAGTAAGAATTTTTACGCTCACAACAACTTCCTCGTCAACCTAGAGCATACCAAATCCATCGAAAATATCCCTTCAACAAATTGATAACTTCCCTCCCACCCCAACTAATACCCTCTGTAGCATCGGCTTCGATGAGTTGTGATCCGGATTCACCGCCGCATGGACCTGAGATAATGGAGTTGATAATAAGTTCTCCCTACTAACAGTGAAGTTTTTCTCACGTATCGATCAATACATACCGATTTCCCATCAAACCAGGTGCCCACTTTCCCCAAAACTGCCCCACCTCATTGGTGTCGCCCCTCGAAGCCGCTTACCGCCCCCCTCCCTATTACATGTATCTCATGCAGGCCTCTCAAGCACCTCTTCAATCTCTCCATCCGAGTGCTGTTCGCTCCCACTGAGTTCAAATCATTTCGCGGCGGCAAATGAGCCTGTAATCGTGCGCATGCGTGCATACCCATTTTTCCTCATCACCTTTCGATTTAGTTGCCGGTACTTCCATAAATAAATAAAATAAAAATAAACCTCCAATGTGAGCCAAAACCTCATGAAATGCCGACCATATACGCCTGAAACAGTTTTCTTGCGCGCCACAATATTCTACTGTGAGAATGCTATATAAGTGGTGTGCCTTCTATAAGACTCTAATAAACATTACAAACCCGTTTTCTGGGACCTATTAGCAATACCTGCTAAATTTTATTTGTGCAGTATGAAAGAGGTCTCTGCTCCGAGACGAACAATAGAATCTTGGTCTGGTCTAGCAACATATTCCCTATCAAACCTATTGCTATCATTCCTCCCCAATATAAACATTTCTCGGTGAGACTCGAAAACACACACACTTCAGTTCGTATTGGCGCTGCTCACGCATACCAAACACTTCCATGCTCGTGATTAAACAATAACAATTTTAGAAAGTGAGTTATTGGAGAAGAGCATCAGATGGAATGAGTCCTGTTTCCTTTTGCTCTCATAACATATACCGGGAATCATGATATCATACCTCCCAACAACCAGAGGCTTGCGGACCGCAGAGGCTAGTCGAACCAATCTAAACTGCTGCCCTCCTTCCTGAATAACCCAGGTTTATTACTAGCTAGCTCCGCCGCTGTCTCAACATGCCCGTTCCGTATCTTAGCTCGCCAACTAAGACCTCGAAATGGAGTGCGCCACGAAATTCATCTTACCGGAAGAAGGTGAGAATCCATACAGCTGGCAGAACCGCTCTCAAGGGGGCGACGATGAGCCATCGGCTGGCGAACCGCCGACCCCTTTCGGTGCCTGGGGGCGGCGGCGGAGTCCAGGCGTCATAGTGGCGAGTACAAGTGCGTCACTTCATTAGCGAATAATTTCGAGCATGATTTATATAAATAATCCTTGTTGTATTATACCAATACAACTTACTACTCACTGCAGTGATGAGCTAATGAATAGGGATCATTAAAATGATACGCTTTCGAGTGAGAACAGAGTGAGTTCGGCCAATAGTGTTCGTTGGCGAGTTGGATACAACAGACTAACTTTTAGCGATAGCTCTGCCGAGAAGATAAACATATAACACATCGAAACAACAATGCTACATGCTATTGAATGCCTACAAGGCACCTCATGAAAGCATGTGAAAGCTATACAGTATAGCCGAATATTTCTACAAGTAATACTGTGTAGTATATACGTACAGTAATACTTCTAAAAATATTCGACTACCATGAATCGGCAAACCTCGAACATCAATCATCCAAGAAATCTCCTCCCTACCTCCAAGCATGGCTGCCATGACCAGAGCCGCAACTGCCTTGGCTGCTTTAGAGGAAAACGAGTGAGTTCGACCTGGTCGAGGCACCACTAATCGCTCACAAGCAATCGTTTGTAAGAATGGAGACGATGAAAATGGATCGCCAACTTTCAGCGACATCGCTGAAAGTTGTAATAATTGAGGCTAGCTGGGAGAGAAAAATAATTCATAGTGAGCGGAAACCGTAGAAAGATTGGCCGGATAACTTATCAGCCAGGAGTTGATGAAGCCTGTCGATCTGAGTTGAAAAATATGATTTTGTGCGCCAGTCGAATGAGCCATTCGAATCGGCTCGGTCATTCGGAATGTGACCGGAGCCAATTCGGTACGTTACAGAGGAACCCAACCGATGCCGAAAGTAGTTTCAAGATGAGGCTTACTGAGTGAGGGTACACCAACCACTGAGCTAGTGCTGCTCATGGGGTCTTACAGAGAGGGACTAGTGTAAAAATAACTACACGAAATAACAGGTAGCAAATCTGGAGCATTCATATGAAGAATAGTGAAATACCGATGAACTTGAACTCAAGAATCAAGCTAGAAAATAAAGGAAAGTCTTCTGAGAGTTTCATTTGATTGATTATCTGAGTCTGAATTCCTACCTGGCGTTAGTCTAAGTACCGGAATGGGCGTGAATGGACTAAGTCTATTCCCGCTCCGGTGGTGCGATCAGTCGCCTGAGCATCTCTCAACTGCCTGACAAGCTGAGTAGACAACCGATGTCGCGGGACAAACAGTGCCCCATAAAATAAGGTGATCAAATTATGAAAGGAGATGATACTACTTTTGCTGTCATGAATATGGACTGTATGCACCCCAAACATAAGCTGTCGGGCGATGTGGAACCTAAACGAAGAGGTCTACATCCTGAGGCCAAGAAGGCCGTGGACGAGGGACTGTTAGGTGGCATACATGCGGCGCAGAGCGCTATAAGATTGAGGGAGGAAGGCTCCAAGGATCCGCGGGGCATCTCTTCATGGATGCTCCGAGCGCCTCCTAACCTACTCCCGGGGAAGTAGGTTGCAACCCCTGGCATGGAGGAGTCCTCCATGGCATGGAGTCCATGCCAGGGTCGTCCTGCAGCAGCAGTGAAGCGAAGAGATCTTGGAGCGTACCGTACGCTCCAACATGATCTTGGATGACCTCGTAGGCTGCGTACGAGGTCCTTCGGGAAGTTTCGACCGGCGAAGCTGGGGTCACACGGAGAGTACGATATACCCCGGTATATTCCACTCCATACCAATGCCATGGACGGGACAAAACCTGCACTTAGACCAGGCGTCACTGTCACAAAGGGCTGCGATGCAAACCTTGACGGTGTGCAGAGTCCATAAGCTGTAATCACTAGTCATTGGATTGGTTGGTTGATGAAAATATTAATCTAAGCAATTGAATTTCTATCACTCAGCTCATCAACGAATACAAAGACAGTTACTGGGTTGTGTACGGCTGGACTATGTACGGCAATATCAGGGACATCAATGGAGAGACAGTGATTGCTGATACGAGCAGTGTACATATCGTTGACATCAGACCTATATCACGAAAGAGAAATCGGTGACGCAGTCGATGCCGCTATAGTTGAATGGTCGGAGATCGGAACTTAGTAAGTTCAACTTACGAGTGGAGCTAATGACGTTTTCTACTATACCAGACGGAAAGACTTACAGTGGCTACCAAGACGCACGCAGCATCACCTGGTTCATACACGAGCTCAAGAACAAGGCAAATTGTACAAGTCATATAAACAATTATGCTGTTGCCAACAGTCTGTTGGTAACACTCTCTTACTGAAAACAAGAATCCTATCCTGATCAATGGGATATCTTTCCACTGAAGTGTACCACTCCAAGTGATTCTCGCTGTGCCTACACTGTAGGCTGATGTTCCATAAGCATATTCGCGTATCCTAACACTGGAAGGCTACCAGAATGAAGACTATTCCGGCCAGACACGTACGCAGGAGCGACGTTGAGGCTCTCATCTTGAGAGTCTCAAGTTGAGCGAGGCGTGCCCCAAACCGTAAGGCGCATTGCCGATCCAAACTGCGGGTGAAAATCCCCACTGAGACCAGATCAATCCAAAACTCAAACTCTGAGCAGGTTCGAATAGCAGGACAAGTTGTCCTGGCCAACCTTAGATTTCATGGGACCTGAGAAGATGCTACAGGCGCTGTAGTACAGGCCTACAGCGCGAGCCACGGATAGTGGTACCAATGTATGTGCGCTCCGGTTCTGAAGTATGAGGTCGCATCGCGGCACACGACTCGTGGGCTCTGCATGCCGTCAGAGCATTGGACACTTGGCAAAAAAATCGATTGCTAGGGCGCGCGCAGGTTGGAAAACGCGCGAGCAAGATTTAATTTTCTGAATGGGTTATTTTTCACAATTTGGGCAGGCTTTGCGTCTTCCTGTTAAGCGTATGACCAGACGGTTCCTCGCCTCGACCTCGCGTATCACCTTTAATAGGCTAACTACTAATATCACAGGTATCTTAGCTCCACCCGTACAAGATTCTTAATAGGTTAACTTTCTGTCAGCTCGTTCGGCCAGTAACGCTGCTGCAGCTGCTCATGTAGACTTCAACGGCAATTCTCCCAAAGTAAGTCGCTTACGCCATAACGGCGCTACATTCCCCCGTAGATCGCTGAAGTCCACATTCAAGCGCATCCTAGAAAATATCACGACAAAAGGGTCTTCAACTTCTCAGCCGGTCCAGCTGGCCTTCCCGATGAAGTGAGTTGGGAGAGTTATAAATATAATTCCAATGAGAGGGTTTGCATACCAATAAACCTTTAATAATGTTGCTCGTAACATTTGCGGAACTTAAAAGCTGATTTCCCCCAGCAATTCACCAAGTATCGGCAGCGTATCTTCTCAGTAGGTTATGCTGGAAGCTCAGCGTGATTTTATTAATTATGACGGTACAGGTATGGGCTTTATGGAGCTCTCTCATAGAGATGTCGATGGTCCTTTTCAGACGGTAAGCTCGAGCGCTAGGCCCTGTTGGTCTCCCTTGTGATACTGTATAGGACAAGTCGGCCGAAATTTTGGAAATTCCGTTCGGGGTTATTCGGCCAGTGGGAAATATTGTAGCCTCACTGGCATGAGCCTCATGCGAAAAAATATCTTCGTGCCATGAGGATATTTCAATAAGTATTTTGCCATAATACGGTACCTGTGGTCTTCGGGGTGGGCAACCAACGGAAAATCCTTGCTTCAAGATATGATATTTTGCAACCGTTTGCAAAAAATAGCTTTCTTTAGTATTGGAATTCCCATAGTTGAAAATCTGTCTTAAATTCTTGCTAGAATGTGTTTTATTCGCCCGCGGAAATGTCAGTGACGATGAATCCTTCTGGCATGCATCTGCGTTGTGTTCATTCCGACATGGAAGATCCTCCATGACCGTCGGGCTCCACGGAAGTGTAAAAGTCCACGCGAGATGGGTTATTGAGGCTGCTGCCATCTTAGGGGGAATTTCGGTATACAGGTTGTCATTCTTGATGCATTCAAATGACATAATATGGTGATGACTGATGTGCCAGGTTCTTGCTCAAGCTGAGAACAGACTGCGCGATATGCTCTACATCCCTAACAATTATAAAGTGGGATGAGGTGGTCACCCAGATGAAGTTGGATTTGGGTTTGGTGTTAGGTTATGTTCCTACAGGGAGGAGCTCATGCACAGTTTGCTGGAATACCGCTGAATTTATTCCATCCAGAATTGGGACATAAGGTGAGAAAAATGCCGGGCCTGGGGATCGAACCTGCGACATGACTTCCTGTGCGGGATGGACAGGAGATCTTACTAGTGTACAACATACGGAGAAGGGCGGGTTTACGTGTTTCTGCTGCTGCTGGGATCGATCGGCGGTATAGATAATAATAATAAATACATTGCCTGTTGTATACCACTTTATCAATTGAATTTGCATTTTCACTTGGTAATATAAGGGATATAATATCAATGTTGATTGAGTAACAAATCGGCAATGTTTTGCCTAATCGAGCGGTCTAGTATTGAGAGCGTGAGGAGTGTTATAACAGAAGAGAATCTTTTAAGGAGTTCCTGTGCTCGGCTATGTCACCGCTGGAGCGATTAGCCGAGACATAATATCGGTCAGATGGGAGATGCTATTGCTCTGCAGGTTGTTGAGTACATCGATACCGGTTATTGGGGTCAACGCAGTCTGGGTGAGTGTGCTAGAATGATTGGTGGAGATAAGATCAAGGTTATTAATAAGGAGTTTAATGATCGTTTAGATGGGAATACTAGAGGACTTCCAGGTAGTGAGGGGAAGATCGTGGGTTCGAATCGCGGTAGGGACATTTTAAATGTAATTTAAGTTGTCTATTTGGAACTATTTTACAACTCAAAAATCCTATATCACATTTGTTCTTGAAGCAATCAAAAACAGTCAGAAAATCAATACCTTATTTTCAATAAGGTTAATTGTAAACTCTATGTGGTACCGCAGTTGGGCGTATCTTGAGGTTGAGCATGCAAGATTCATATGAGCCCGGTTGCTTCAGGTTTCTCCGATCTAGATCTCACCACACCACCTGAAGAAGTTGCTTTCACTCATTTCACAGCTAATGAGACCATGGAAGGTTTGGAGTATCTCGATGACGCCATGGCTGCGGCCCTGAAGGATTCTGGGCGTGATGTCGTTATCGATATGACCAGTACGCTCCTGTCGAGGCCTGTTAACGTGGAAAAGTAATAATAACGGCGATGAGGGGGGTTTATATATTATGATATAGAATATGTTTTTGGGCGCACGATTACCACATGGAGCATGGGACTCTTCATGGTTCTTTCGGGACTTGTACTCTAGCCAAAAATCGTTCCGTCGGGCCTTAGTGCCACTTCCCTTCCGCTGGGGTCCCAGAGGAGGGTGTGGGTCTTACCTGGTCGTCTGATATGATTATCAACATTATGTCACTCCTCGAGTAGTTGGTAAATGATGTGTGTTTTCATACGCCATAGAGATGGGTAAATTAGGTAAGTTGAATGTTGATGAGTACTGAATCGGGGGGATATGAAATAGTAATAAATGAAGTTATATATTAGTCGAATGATGCTTATTGGTTTCGATGATTCGACCTGTCAGTTACGGCGTCATCTATGCTTCTGGTGGCAAGAATCTTGGTCCGGCTGGAGTCTGCCTCGCTATTGTTCGGGATGATCTTATCAGACCAGTAGGTTTCCATTCAGTTCTCAGGCGAGCGCCTTTATCGGTCTGTGGGTCGTTGAGCGAGCATCATAGCGGTGAAAAATGGTACATTTGAAGCTCGAATTTGGGATGGTTTTTCGCTACGGGGAATTTCTTAACAGAAAAGTTTGTTTTCTGTTGATCGAGAAACAGTCTTTCGGTATTATTCCTTTCCGCTTCTCTCTGTGCCAAGTTGTAACACTAGGAGACATTGCATCGGTTTCCGAACTCTTTAATTGGAAGACGAATCTCAAATTGTTAGCTAATTGTCATCTCACCTTGTCAGAATTCGCCCGGATATGCCTGCCCGTCTGTGATTGATTTTTACACTCAATCGACCTCCACACCGCTTTGCAGTCTTTACAACACTCCGCCCACCTTTGGCATTTATATGGTCAATTTAATGCTGGGATATTATCAAAGGAAATATGGCCAAGCAGGGACACTGGCAAATATTGAGAAGGAAGCCATGTAATAAAAATGGAGGGGGTGGGGATCGAACCTGGGTGTGTTGTTTCAGTCGACGAGCGAATAAGGTTTGGGGGACAGTTGACCGTACTAACGGATTTTATACTGTAGGATTTTTCGTGATTTTTCGATAGATTTTTTGCCGAATTTCAGAGTCCCGTTCGCCCTGCTGATCGCAGCAGAATGTCGGTGTGCGTTCGCGCTAGAGGAGGCGATCGAGCGTTGGAAGACCGGTTTGTTGCCGAGGTGATGGAAAATAATTTCGCGGCGCGTGACGGTGTTTTTGTAGGCTGAAGAGGCGGATTTATTTCAATTGCAGGGGAATAAAATAATTGGCGGCATTCGAGTTACTCTGTAAGTTGCCGGGTGCCGGGATCGAACTCGGGACCTCTAGATTGGCAAAGCAGTTACAATGGCGTCAAGGACGAAGCCGTTAATGCCGCGTGCGACTTTCTGGAGGAGTTTGCCAAACGTTGTAGTAGTTAAGAGATACTTCAAGGTGATATATGGGATTCGAGTGAGAGGGATATTTTAGTCGCAGGTATTCTCTGTTATTTTGTCTTGTTATTTTGAAATCGATCGTCTGATCGATTTCCTGCCGATGCAGCCAATCAGGCCAGAACCCCTTGATAGGCTATCTTCGGTTTGCATTTCTTTCACACTGTGAGGATATCACAGACTGCAAAGCTCGAGGACAGCAAATGTAATAATCTATTACGAGGAAGGCGCAGCCAAAAATGCACCGCAGTCGTGACTTAGGTTCTTGATACATACAGACTTAAAGCTTATTTATATAGTCGCCGAATTTCGTGGCGCGCGGTAGTTTTATGCTGATTGATCGGGCCAGAACCCCTCGGTTGATTAGCGACCACCGCTGCGACGCGGAATGGAAATTCTGCAACTCTATGTTCTTGTATACAAATGGTTCGCTGCTTGAGGCAGTTTTGAAATGAAGAAGAAGTGGTTGAATTGTTAATTAACCTGGGGGATTGGGATACAGAGGGACGACTGCTGGGTACTTTTATAATTTATTTTGGTTGTTGAAGTTTGAGATGGTATGGGGATAATGCGGATAAAATGCAGGCAAGGAGCGCAGCGATGGTTGCCATTTTAGGAATGTAGAAGAAATGTGGGATGCTGAGTGGTGGAGCTGTTAGATGATGTTAGTCGGAGGAGGGGGGGGAGTTCTGATGGGTTACTGGTCGGGGCGAGACGAAAGTGTGTGTTTTTACGGGGATGATACTCGGATTTTTCGGAGCTCGGGTTTGCGTGTGAAAGGGGAGTTTGGAATACATTTGGTTTCTTAAGAGCAGAAAGAGACGGGGTAAGCGATCCTGGTGGGCACAGCTGACTCCCTTTAGTATATCTCAGTTTGGTATGATAACTCATTAAATGCCCTGGTCGTCACTCTTCCCGTTTAACTTTCATGATGAGGTTATTATCTCATCGGGTTTGAGTGTTAGAGCTTGTTGGGTTATTCAGGCCGTTGGGGAGCTGCTGGGGATGTCGGCATTTTGTGGAGTGATGTAATAGGGGTGGGAGGGGTAGCGGTTAGGATTGGCAAGTAGTAGGTAGTTTAGTAGTAAGTTGGTTATATTGGTAACCATTATTATACTGAATAATAAATCGGTATTAATTAACTACATTAATCCTACCAGTAAAATATTGAATGATTTACTAGTAGGATTAATGAAATTAAAGTACTCTACTACTGGCGGACTACGATCGTCGTCGTCGTCGTTGTTGGTGTATTGTAGGTTCGTAGTGATAATAATGAAATGAGAATTGATTTTAAAATTGGCGTCGTTTCAATGGCATTATATACTGAATGGGATTCTGGGTAGCAAAAAGGAGTATGTAGAAGATATATTATACACCAACTGAAGCTGTGGGGTTATTACTGACGTAAATCCAGGGGCTTAAGGGTAGACAACGAAGACTGATAACGGTTTGTGGGGAGATAAAAGGCTGGTTGTTACTACCCTCTCACAAGGACAGAGGGTGCGTGCACAGAAATTATTGGCAGATATTAGGTCCCCACATTTCCATCCTAGCTTGTATGAGTCTTCGGGCCTCAGGCATTCGTCTTCCACTGCAGTACACTATCATCATCACCCCGCCACCACCAGCAGCAGCAGCTTTGCTGGCGCTCGGTCCTTTATTGGCGCGACAACAGGATTGCCGATTATGCCACCTGCGATGGGGACAGGACCGACACAACCGGGGCAGGGTCCACAGATGACAGGTTATAAGGGCGGCTGGCAATCTGGAGCTCGTAGGGGGATTTGAGTTTGGTTATGGTGACCGATCTTAAATTGTCGGAAAACTAGGTTATAGCACCGTGGTCGATGCAAGCGTGGAGCTAAGATTCAGTTCTTGTGAGGTACGGTGATGCCACCACCGCAGCCGGGGGCGCCGCAGACGTATCCGACAGTACCACCGACGGCTGCATATCCACCGAACGATGCGAATCACCAAGCACCGGATGATATAGGGTGAAAATACAGGGTGCGGGCAGGGGTCGTATCTTACGGTTGAGCATGCATTTGATGATTTAATAGATACCAATGGATAGGACTGCCTGTTGCTCGTATGCACGCATAATGCAGCTTTGAGCATAAATTTTAGATAGTTGTGATTGGTGTCGGCATACTTGACCATTTCAAGATCGTAAAAGGCAGAACCAATTTGCGATATTAGACTACTCAACCAAGAGGATCTCTCATAACGAAAAGGAAACCCGAGAGTATTAGGAAATGCAATGAGATAGAGCTTAGGAATGGCACAGGCACTGTGGCACTAAGATAGTGCAAATTAATATAGCCAATATTTGTAATTGATATATGGATCCTAGTATACTGGAGCTAGTAGTAGTAGTATAGACAATATACGTAAGTACAACACAATCTACTGTAACAAGCTCAATTGCATCATTTGAGGCTAAATGGACGTGCCGGGGTTTGAACCCGGGGCCTTCTGCATGCAAAGCAGACGTGATACCACTACACACCGGCTGGGTGGAAAAATCGAGAAAAGGAAGGGGGAAAAGGGGGGGAGAAAAGAAGAAGAAAAAAAGGATTATTATGGCTGCAATATCCCATCTAACACTATTCAAAGTTCGAAAACCCCACTATCCTGATAGATTACAACCCAACACCTCACAGTAAATGAAAGAGTGCTTTATTGGTGTCGTCAAACTTCAAGTTTGCGTTTATATTCACCATGCTGCATTTGCTCCTGTAGCGAGCCTCGTTCACGGCGAGGCGGTATCACTCCTCGCCTTCTTAGCAATGAACCTGACCATATGAACATGAAATCAGTCGTGGAAAACAAGGGCTTACGCGGCTTCCGCATCTCTTGCCTCCTCTGGTGGTCGCTTCTTCTCCTGATATCGGATCCGCTTCGCCTCCCTTCTCCTTGCCATCTTTGCCTCGCTGCGCTTCTTCTTCAGGGCTCTCAACTCATCAACCCGAGTGGGCGAGATGTTGCCGGCCAAGGGGCAGAGCCAGGTCAACTTTTGCTCTTCGTCCGAAAACCTCTCGTGACCAGGAAGAAAATTGCCCTCCTTATCTCGTATAACCGCGCTCAGAGGTATACCACATAATCCTAGTCTCAGGCCAGGCGGCGAAGCCGCCTGGCCTGAGACTAAAATGGCCCTCTTATATAATCTCCCCCGGGTTAACCGGATAGCGCAGAGGCGATAAACCACCGCACACCACACGCCCGGTGAGAATAACGATGCATGTATTCGAGTCTAATAGATACGATGCGGCGTCTGCACGAGCGGCCAACCGAGTTTCCTTTCTTGTATTGGGGGCAGCTGCCGCCCTTGGCGCAATTATCGGTATGTGGCTTAGAGGGTGAGTGTGCCACGAAGTTCACTAGCTCAGTCACCATTGTTCTGTCAGCGGGCGAAGGGCAAGTCAAGGCGACTCTGACAGCGATATGGACAGCGATTGCTCATGATCGTGCATGTCGACATTTTCTGGTGTTTCGAGAGGGTGCTTGCGTTACTATTCCAGTGGGTAGCGCCATCTAGCCTTACCGAATACTCTTGCTCATGTGGAGGAGATATAACAAATATCTTTTTTCCGGGACATTTTCCGGAAGGCTTACATCATCGGAGGGGGAAGTCTTCCGGAGAATATCTTCCTAGATGGAAAGTACGCATTTATTCCTTCTGAAGCTCCTCGGGTAGGATTTGCCCTATGCTTGACTCCCTCTTAAATGCGCATGTGCCAGCACCGGTGTCGGAGTCACTTCAACTAGTAACGGTTTGAGGCGAGGAAGAGTGAGCTCTGTTCCAGTTAGATCAGCGCGTTTGGTACGAAGCAGTTGGCTTGCGGTGGAGACGCTCACTCATCGGCACACACTGAGTAAGGATCGGAGGAGGCTTTGTGGTGTTTAATAAAAGGATCGCGCTGAGCCTTCTGGGGGCACTTGGGTATCTAGAGAGGCGGAGTCTTCACCAGCGAGTTACTGACCATATTCTTGATTGTATCAAAAATGGATATGGCCGGCTCAATCTACAGCCTAATGACCCATCTCAGGTCTTGTTTCGCCAACTCTTTCGCGCCACCACCACAAGGATTGCCTGTCGGTCTACAACCTGGAGGCACATGGCCGCCGCCGCAGCAGCAAGGCGGAGGAGTACAGGGTGAGAATCAGGGGAGTTTTGGGAAGTGAGAACAAATGAGCCTATTATTTTTCGTATTCCCTAGCGGCGGGTTAATACCGATATAGCTCTATACAGTGTGAAGCAATCTAGGGATTCATAGAGTAGCATTCACAAGTATTCCCATAAGGTATACATTTGATGCTCCCTTTTGCCTCATATAGCGGGAAGTGGGATGCTGCCAAGTGTAAGAATTAGTCAAGTAGTTTTTTGATTTAATGATGAATCGACTAAGCTTAGAATTCTTGGGGCAGTTGGTCAAATACGATTTCAAGAGTAATCTTTATCTTATCTCATCTCCTAATTTTTATGGCAGATTTTGTGGTCGAAATTTAAGCCGTCTCTCATCATCTCAGGATTCGCTCCTCCGTCGTGGCCTCCCGCGGCACCTCCGGCCGCGGCGCAGCAGCAGCAGCAGCCGTTGATGAACGTACATCCGCCGACTGCAGCTGAACCGCCGAGTGTTAGAGTTAGCGGGGATTCGTAAGATGATGATTCTGCGTACTTTTATCGTTACTGCAGATACGCAAACGAAGCGAACAGGGCGGCGGAGAGAATATCAATGTTGGTCCTCGGAGGAGCGGCGGCGTGCGGCACTCTAGCGGGACTCTGGCTGGCTAAGTGCTCCCGACTACGGTTAGTGAGCTTGTCATTGTTTTATCAGGCCTCGCGGAGATAGAGGCGGAGACTCGGACTCTGACATGGAATCTGACAGTGATTGATGCTCTGCATGCCTGCTTTCATTTCTCGTTCATTTGACGACATTGCGTTTTCCAAGGAAGTGGCGGCGCGACTATGGCGCGAACGAGAGTAACCACTTAGTTGTGATGCAAAGTGTAGCGGCACACAGTCACTTTCATCAGTCAGAGGGGAGAAGCCCCATGAGTGAGGTTGGAGGCAGTGGGAGTCTGGATGACTTCACAGAGCTTGCTCCACTTGGCGAGGGCGCGTACTCATCAGTGTAACGTAAACTGCTGACTGCCTTTCGAGAGTTGGCCGTGGGCAGGTATAAAGTGTTAAGGAAATCGAATAGGAAGATTTACGCGCTGAAGAAGGTGAAGCTTCCGAGTTTGTCGGAGAAAGAGAGGCAGAATTCCCTCAACGAAGTTAGGCTGCTGGCGAGCATTAAGCACGAGTCTGTGATAGCGTAAGGGCGTATAAGCCGGATGGCGGGATCGAACCGCCGACCTTCAGTTTACAAGACTGACGCTCTACCACTAAGCTAAACCGGCTTATTTTTCGAGTATGGATTTTCCTACTGCTTCTTATCTACTCAGTTACAAAGAGGCTTTCTTCGACGACCGAGCACACCAGCTTTGCATTGTCACCGAGTACGCCGATGGAGGAGATCTATTTCAAAGGATCGTAACACTTCTGATTCCATTCAACAGCGCAGCTCGGTGCTCCTGGGTCAGGTGCAGCACCAAAAATCTAGATTATATATGAGAGAGCAGGATGTCTGGCGAATCTTCATAGGAATGTGTTACGGCTTGAAGGTGAGGCGCGGATAGATTCGACTGAAAAGGAACCCGACTTAGGCACTGCATGATTTGAAAATCCTCCATAGAGATTTGAAGAGCGCGAATGTCTTCTTGACTCGCAGCGGTGATGTTAAGCTGGGTGACTTCAACGTCTCCAAAGTCGCCAAACGCGGACTGCTTTACACTCAAACAGGCACACCCTATTACGCCAGCCCTGAGGTAGGCATTCTTGCAGGCATATGTGTGTGAAGCAAGGGACTTTGTCAGGTTTGGAAGGACATGCCTTATGATATAAAAAGCGATATCTGGTCCCTCGGATGTGTCCTTTACGAAATGGTCGCGCTGCGTCCGCCTTTCCGGTGAGACTTTTGGATCTCATACCACAACATAGCAATCTTTCAGCGCGGATGACATGGAAGGTCTTTATAGGAAAGTTTTGAGAGGGATCTTCCCTCGTATACCGCCTTGCTTCAGTCCTGATTTAACACAAGTAACATCTTCCGTCTCGTTGGCGCCGATAACCGTGTGTAGGTCATAAGTATGTTACTGGTCGTTAATCCTCATCATCGCCCCACGATACCACAACTGCTCCACCAGCCTGTCATGCAACGTCACATAAGAGATATTCATAACGTAAACTCGTCACTAGGACCGCTAGGCTAGCAGCCACCGTTCGCAGGTTCGGAACCCCTCCGTGATGGAAGCCGACTCGGGCGGCGGAGGTCTTCTAAACACCATCAAGCTCCCTAAGAACGCCAGTGCGACCGATCTCGCTAAGTACCGAATGTTAGCCGCCTATTTCACCATCGTAACCTCCTTAGTATAATGCCAAAGCCTCGTTATGATGATGACGGCCCTGTAGATGACATGGGAAGACATCCATCTGCCGGAGTGTATGCAGCTGCATTTAAAGTGATGCTATCCCTAGTGGTATAGGTTCCAGTCATCACGGAATACTCCACCGTCTCGAAAAGATTCCGATTACGGCACCCAGCCCCAACATCCGAGTTTACCAGTGGAGCCTCACCGCTACGAGGGTTGCCCTCTATCACCCATCAAGGAGAGCAGTAGCGGTGATCTGGCCGGCGGGTGAGAGTCTCGGACGCAACCGTGACGAATGATCTGCGATCCATTAGACCACGACCAGGACCGAATAGTATACTTCACGAGCTTGATGATGCTTTGGACCGTCTGCAACAAGAGCAGCAACACATTAACGAGCACCGTCGGCATGCCCAACGAGAACGACAGCAGCATCAGGCGCACAGTGGCCATCGGCAGTATGTGGGTGCGGGTAGCCCTCTGGGATATAATGATTATAATAATAGGTCAGTATGGAAATACTACTTCTGAAGTTCTTAACATTTTTCTCAGATACTATGCAGGAGGATCGAGAAGAGGGTCAGGCCGCCAAGCTGGTAGCGCCGTGTCAAAGCGGGTAAGTCTATTATCTCTAGCCGGAATGGTCTAGTTGGTCATGACGATCGCCTCACACGCGATAGGTTCCGAGTTCGATTCTCGGTACCAGTATTTGATCATATGTTTTAGTCGGTTGGAAGCAGCTACCAACGTAGTCCTCCGCAATACGGCGCCCCTAGACACTATTATGGTGGCTCCCTTAACACCCGCATTCCCGGAAGGCCTCCGCACGGTAGTCTTTACACTGTTAATCACTCTTCGAACGTTGCGTGACAGGCCCGAATGTTGCCCATCACCCAGGGGCTCAGCAACAGCATTACGGCCTGAATCACCGCGATGGAACAGCCTCGAGAGGAAGTGAGATATGCTTCCTAGTGGCCCTTTAAACTCTCTTTAAGGTCAGCAACAGGGGCTTCCACAGATTCACGGCCATAACCCAGTATATCCTGGAGGTGAGCATATCGCATTCTGCTCACCCGGAATCACCCCAAATGGCGCTCCTCAGGCATTCGCTACGGCGGCGGCGGAGGTGCTTACGCAGCTTATCAAGGTCATCATCACCAACGAGTAGCAAGGTAGCTGCGGCAGACTTAACGATTACCCCAAGTCTCCCCACAGTGGTGTGGCGGGCGGTCGCCGGGTTCTCGGGCCATCTCATGCTCTCGGAGTTGGCGGCATGCCCTTGCTGAATCGTGGAAGGCCAAGAGTGAGAGGGACGCATTCTTTTGTTGTCTACCGGCGTTCAGGTTTAATTCTTGCCGCGGTCTATCACTCTTGTCTATCTGCAGCTGTTATTTGCATGATTATATTTGTTCCTTTGTTGTTCAATGACTAGCTTTTGGTTATACTCATCTCAATACAGCTGTGAGATACACACAATCGAGCTCATGTCAACTGCTCTGTATATCGGCATTTCCATATCCGTACCAACTATGCAGGATTGGGTAAAATTCAACTTTAGAACAAAAAGAGCGTCATTACTAAATTAGTAATACAAATGGCACTCTTTTCGTGCTCGTGCTAATTCTGTGTATCGCAAGATCGTTGACGAAACGGTTTAGACCAGTTGATCTGTTCCAGTGTGAAGTTTCATCGCCTGGGAATCCCATGGCCCGGATCGGATATTACAACAGTGCACACGTCTTCTCGCCATCTCGAGAGTCAATGAATGACTATTACTTCCAGAATAACGAAAACTAAATTCGGCTAATGAGCTAGTAACCAATAACTGATTATCATTGATTACTAAAGGATGACTTGATGAAACAGACCGTAGCTTCTGGAGTGATCAACCTACTGGAATGCGGTCAATTCAAAGAACCTCATGCATGAGAGCATTGAGTTAAGGTCGATGAGGAGTTCTCGTTTGTTACTACAAACATTACGAATGATGAGATGTCAAACTTAAGACGGTCTGAAGGATTCTTATTAATATTTTGCTTCCCAAGATAGTGCACCGTGCACTATCGTGCACCTTGCACGATAATATCGTTATGACATAATGTCATTGACATTAACGTGTTACAAGTGGCTTGATACGAGTTGTACATGAGGTTGGTCACTATCCCCACTAACGAAGCTCTAATCAGCAGGATTCTGAGGATAAAACTGAAATCAGGGAACCCGATGACGCTAAATACTGACACACAGTGCGAGTGCAGTAACGTAGCACAGCGCACAATACTCGCCGTTACAAACACAACTCAACATATGAGCTAAGATTTGTTACCAAAGCATATACTGAGAGAATCTATTCGGGCCGTCGCAGGGAACGCTCCAAACGAGGAAGGATGCTCGTACGCTCTGACTTAGTCAGAGCATGCGTGTAGTCTACATGCATGCACGTAGAATGACAAGTGCGATCATACCTAGGAGCAAATCAAGCTGGGCCCAACTATACCATAAAAGTGGTGCCTCGCGAGCTAAGACTGCTTATTTCACAGGATGTAACTCCCAGTGTATTCCACAGTCGTTGGCATCGAAAATCATCGTACCATTTGCCAGATATGCATTCCAGCGGCAGCTTTCCGCTATACGCATCTCTCGTGCTATTCCGTTCAGACATTCGTTGGTGTAATCGTCTGTCTGAGGATTCGAACCAACTTGGTGAAGTGGGTCGCCACTGCTCTCGGTACCACCAGCCTTACCAAAGCTTTTCGATGAGCCATAGATGAAGTGGCAGTCGGGGCACACTGCCTCTCCTCCCGGGCACTTTAATAGGATGTCGGCCACCATTGCCATCTCAGGTAATTCCCTCACAGTTATAAGGCAATAATATTGATCACTTTCATCGAATCCCCCATACGTGTCGAGAGATGCCACCTCCGCTACTTGAAGGAATAAAAGGAGACCAATTACGATAACTTGAGCCAAAATGCGTGCTGTCATTCTCAAGTAGGTGTACGGGAAGATAACGCGTGTAACTTACGCTATGTAAGACTTCCCTCCCCAGGTGTCACTTGGTGCTCCCTGTCGTAAAGCTTTCCCGTACTCGCACACCCCGGTTGAGCATGACATAAACTAATCTATGAAATATGTGATAGTTCATATCAACGAACTTAAGCCATCCAATGCATGCAGTCCCCAACTAGCACATATGTACGATGCATAATTGGTATTCCCTGCAGCATGCCATAGACGATTGCTTTTGTATGGCGCCAACCTATCGTAGGGTTCGGTCTGGTGGCGGTGTTCCCGATTAGTCGGGGTCATATGAGCCTCAAAAGGGTGGACAAATTATGGATCATGATTCGTTGTGAGCATCATAGTCTATATGGTGCTCGCCACATGTTCGGTAAATATAGATACGATTCCTTTGCGAACTTTACGACTTGAACGCATAGACGAAGGAGATAAGCTGGCGGCGCGGCTCGCGCGCAAAAGGCTAGTTTTCCGCATGCGTGCGCAGAGATGTTGGTAATCTCGTCGAGGTCTAAGCGCTCAGCAATAACTGGTCAATCTTGGCACTATAATGAGGACCTATACGTATGCGTGCGCCTGGTGTGGTGTACGGCTAGTGGTGTGAGCGCATCAAGACGGGCGATTTTATATTCGATACACGTTAGTTCTAGAAAGGTCAAAAATGATATTTTATGCGTAACAGGGTGGACCAACTCTGAACTCGACAGAGGGGAAGTGAGCAAAAAACTGCAAAAAACTGCATTCTGGTCTGTTACGCAGAATTCTGAAGTCCGCAAGTCGCAAGGGATCGAACATTACATGATGAACGAATCGCTAGAGGACTTCCCATCAGACCTCAGCTGGGTTGAGAAAGGTGCCGTTAACAGCCCAACCCATCAGGGCACATGTGATAGCTGCTACGCGATAGGGACATTAGGTAAGAACTGGCTAACATTGAGGTTATCAATTACCACTTGATAACCTTCTTGGGTGATATCCATCATATGTCTTATCCTCTAGGTGCTTTGGAAGCAGCGTGCTGGGCTAAAACTGGTACCCTGCCGAAACTATCAATACAGCAGGTAGTTGACTGTTCACGGGAAGAAGGCAATTCGTGAGCACTCCTACCAAAAAATATTCGTTAATAATGTTTTTGTTCTAGAGGTTGTGTATTAGGCAATCGAGAGTCAACCATGAACTATATAATCAGGTATGGCATAGTGTCCGATGAAGACTATCCTTATGGAGACAAAGATCAACAGTGCGAGAATGACGTCGTATCTGATAAGACCAAGCAATACTTGAAGGTGAGACCAGCTCTTGAAGAGCTGCTCTTCAATACCGACGGTTCTCATGTCGTGTGACTTTTTCAACCTGGAAATCTACGAGTAGACGATGTCGTTCTGGTCGCGGTAAACGATCTCAGAAGCCTTTTCGTGCAACTTCAAAAGGGCCCAGTAAGCATCATGGTTGACGTTGCCGCGCCTGAGTGGCAAGCATACGAGGGAGGGATTCTTGAATGTGAGTCGACGATTTTGATAACGTCGAGAATCAATGTCAGCCTTCCCTTGCGAAGCGGTTCCAAGGCACATGGTTCTCCTTGTCGGGTAGAGAAAGGGAAAAGGCAAGTCTATCGCCCATCCTAAACTTCGTGGACTATCCGATAGTTACTGGGTTATAAGGAATAGCTGGGGCACTGGTTGGGGGGTATGCTAGGATTATCCGAGATCCCAAAGCTACACAATGACCTGGTAAGAATACTATATTTCGTCACAGATGCTGATAAGATCTAACATCAAGCATCTTGGCAAATCTCAGGCTTCTGCAATATGCTGTATTATGTGGCCTACAGAATACAATTCTCGGACTCAACTTCACCAGTTGCGTGCCGCAAAGGTAATCTAATTTCAACTATTAAACTGAGTATCCGCGTTCCCTTAGGTTCATATTAGGTGGTTATATAATCCTGATGAGGTCAGTCTCCACCAATCCTTTATATTCTCGAACGCCATGGAGTCGCGATGATTTAGAGCGCACGCGTGTGCTTTCGCTCCTGCTGTTCATCGCTTTCATCAAATGGGCTATAACGGACCCCACAGGCCTTGACAAAGTGCTTATTGTAGTTTCATTTAGTCACTTACTGTAACCATACTACTGTTTCGGTTTAATAATGGCGATGACCTCAATTCAGACCCTGGTGGGCACCGGATCAATGACAAGGTATTTGTTCATCGGCGGAGAATCATCGCACTTTAAGTAAGCGAGTTGAAATCTACAACACTCGTGATGCCAACAATTCCCTTGTATAAAAGCACCACGTCATTCCCGTGTATCTTGCCGCTTTTCCGCATTTCGTCTTCAGTACTCCGACGTTCAAGGAGATTGGGTGCTCCCGTCCTTATTGAGTTCACTTATTTTACAAAGGTTACTCTTTGCTTTACATTGCTAGTACTCGTCGAGTGTGCTCGCCAACTACTACTCCTTCGACGATTCAGTTACCGCCCGGCACGTTTCGCGATTAGTGGTCTTTTTCTTCAGCCCTTCAAGGACAGGAATCGCCTACAAAATTGATCTAATTGCTAAGTCTTGGCCGCTGTCTACCAATTAGGCTTTTCGCTCTACACGTTAACCCACCTGGCTTTTATCATGTCGTGAGTACTACTCATGAGTACTACTACTCGTGAATACTCACTGGGGCATATATTATGGAAGTCTCTCTGCTTTGAGTAATGTGAAAGATAATCGAATTGAAAGGACGATTCGGAAAATAAGTTACAACCTCTCGCTCGCTATTGAGTATACTATTACTCTAGGTGGCAGTTCAACCCACCAGATTTGGATCAGAGGTTCAATATTCTATCTAGCTCAACCATCAGAACCATCGAGTGTATTCTCGTTCAGTTCTATCAGAATTCACCTTGATGGTTCTAGCGAACAATTTAGAACCATTCAGACTCAGTTACCCAGGTCTTAACGACCTAGGTAACCAGCTCACGTCGGCACTTCGCTCATCACAAAAGGCTGCAACACCATTCGATGATGAGGACGGCCAAGCCTTGGGAGAATGCTCAAAAGAGATTGCCAAAGCTTGGCTTCAAGCAGACGTGAATGTCGAGTAAAGACAGATCTATTAAACCTCTTCATCATGATGGCTTCAGATGGCCCAGCTCAGGCCGGAAAATGAAGGTGGGGCAGAGAATTTATAACATTAATGATCCGAATAATACTCCGTACGACGATCCTTGATATAATCTAGCTAAGTAGGTTCTCGAAGCCAGCATATATCAGATGAAACTTGAAAGCACAGTCTGCTGGTTTAACAGTGGAGCCTCATCGCTACGACTTGTGGCCCACGAGGGCTGCCCTCTGGCTAGTGGTGATCTGGCCGGCGGGTGACACTGTCAACGTGACAGGTTCTGACGCACCCGTGGCATACGATCTGCCATTTATCAGACCGCTGATTGTGCCTCTCCCTATGATGAGGGACAGGCCGTGCTGGGTACCTTTCGGGTACCTAAAACATTTTCGCAGCCCCAAAAGGGGCATTTCCACGCTCACCGTGGAGCACCGTGGCACGGTTGGTCCTTTGGCAGACTGTTAGTGGCAGTACGCGTGTGGTACTTTGGTTCCCGTTTGGTGGGGGACTTCTTCCTTCACTCCTGGGGATGTGTGCTTTGGCTGCAGTGCCGCCGCTGCACTTTCGGCCACTGCCATGATGCGTCCGTGTCTGGCCATGTCTGGGTGACTGGGTGACCCCTTCAGGAAGGGGTTACCCTTCACCCCCTGGGGTGACAACTTCATCATGAACCCCAGTGAGGTACATGATGAAGTTGGCTGGGAAAGCAAGCCTCCTCCATTTTAACATGACTCGCATCAGGAATCGTGATGTTCCTATTTAGTTCTTCCAACCCGACTTTGTCCACACGGGGCATGTCCTTTGCAGTCGTTCAGGAAAGCGTTTAGCCTTGCATGGTCTCTGGCATTTAGGAGAAGGACTTCCACTTCCAGTGGAAGTCCACACTTCCTGGACTTCACACTGTTCCTGGGACAGTGTGAAAGTCACACTGGGACAGTAGTCACCACTTTTCCAGTGGGACAACGCTACACATTACGTGATGCCCACTGCCACAAAACACAATTCAATCATGTGGTCTGAGATTTCAGAACTTAGTTTTGTTACCAAATAATATCCTAAAAGATAGCCATTTACGACGACAAACTTATACCGGCATTTTGGAGGCATAAATGACCGTGAGCGCTTAGCTCTGACTCAGAGCCTCTGAGCGTTTATACCAGGTTGAATCTCCCTTATCACAGGAAACTCGAGGTCCACACAGCTCGCGCATGACGAATCAATATCTCCCAGCTGTGGACTATTGCCGAAGCTCCCAATGTGAATCGCAGGCGTCAATAATCATCTCAGGGAGAATCTTGTCATTCATCGGGTATACATTCCAGCGACAATTGCAGCCGATGTCGAAACTTCCTCCCATTTTATTCAGACACTCGGTGGGGTCATCTTTAAAAAAATAGAAAGTACCAACTTGGTGAATTAGACTGTCACCATTCTTACTGCTATTAGTCTTGCTGAACCCTCCCGATGAGCCGTAGGCGAAGTAGCAGTCTTTGCAAGTTGCTTGAAGGATTCCGGCGGTCAGCTTAACCTCGGCCACAATTTCCGTCTCGGAGGACTCTTTCACAGTCATGGCGCAGAAGACGGAGTGTGTTGTATCCCATCCCGTGTATAGACCCAGCGGTACCAACGGCACCTGCATCTGCGCCAGCCGAGGCTTCAATAGGAGACCGATCACCACTACTTCAAACAGAGCGCATGCAATTTTCCTCATACAGATATACGAGTAGTTACGCGAGATTGGATCGCCTTATATTAACAACAGAACTGAAGGAAGAGCATCTCATATGCGTGAAGCGCCGTTCATGGTTTTGTTGTGTCCTTATTGCCTTTTTCGCAGTGACGCCGGCGGCGTCACAAGGTGGCGCATGCGCTCCAGGACCCTGGGCAGATGAGCTACTGATGTTCGATTGAAGCAAGGAATGTGTTCAGTTTTGATATTCACTAGGCGGAGACTTAGGCGAAATCTGGTTGTACTTCTTGTTGACGTCTATTTGCCGCTAGTGGTTATACTTTATACCTTGAGTAACGTCGTCAAAGGCTCAAATGTCTACCGACTCCATAATCTCCACAGTACGAAATTAGGACGTTTCTTCGCGTCTAACTACTGTTTCGATGTCTACGGTTATGAGCAGCTCCAAGAACGTTCTAGATACGGCTCGCCATGTGATCTAGGTAGGGAGAAAACTCGAGGCCTACTTGTTCTGGAATACCGAACAGGACCGGTTCTGAGCTGTCCCGGTCACACGGCTCTGTGGCTACCCTCGACAACTCTGGGTTATCGACCCAGAGTCTGGATTATTATTTGAGTTCACCGCATCTATAATTACATCGGGATGTGTTCCTCAGAGTCTGAGGCACAGACGGTATGGCCATTACGCCCGTCGGCCGATAAGGATTGCATTCAGGAGGATGAAGCCAGCCTAGTGAACATGGGACACTAGTAGCCCCAAGTTACTACAGTGGCGCCATGGAGATAATTGAAACAGGAGGGAAATGCAATGATGCATTCTGATAATCGTATCCTCAGTCAGTATCACTATGGATACTGACCGCCAATATTAGAACTAGATATCTGACGAAATAATAAACCACCGAGTACTTCAAAAAAGATCCATCCCCCAGAATCTTGTGGCCCGCGCAAGCTCACGAGTAGTTGGGGTATGGCTGTACCGTTCTCGGCTAGAGAGCAACTATGCCCAGGGTTTTGAACAATGAAAGAGATGCTATTTCCCGGCCGTACTACGGCCTTATTTTACTACGGCCGCCGTAGCAAAATAAGGTGAATCCGGAGAACCGGTACGGTAGAATCCAGCTGCAGATGCTCAGCAATAGGGCGGTTGCTTACTTTCGAACTAGTGACTAGTTACTTGTAGTCTGTGAGTTTCCAAGAGGAAGTTTACTACTTCAAACGTTATCGAAAAAGGTTGTATGGTCGCAGCAGTACGGTCACACTGGGATAGTACCTCCACGTTACAAATTGTGTGATACCCGCTGACAGTGGGCCAGTGTGACAAACACAACCCAATAATGTGCATTAACTTTAGACCCGAAGATGTTTTTGCAAAACATATGATAAAAAGATAACCATCCAGTACGACATACTAACAACGACATAACGAAGGAAAAAAGCAAGTACTGATACGAGATTGCCAAGCTCAGCTTGGTAATGAGTACTATGTCCTTTGAAAGCCCAATAGTGATTCGCTTCAAGACTCAAGCTTGCTTACTTGACATGAACTAGCTCCCAGTGTGCGCCGCAGCCATCGAGAACCATCCCGCCATACTTCGCATATGCATCCCAGCGACAATCGCCACCCACACCGATAATTTCAGCTAGTTGGTTCAGACACGCAGTGGTCGGGTCCGTCGGTGGGGGAGTGAAGCCAAATTGGTAGAGCGGGTCACCACTGATTCCCCTGCTTCTATTGTTACCAAACCCATTCGACAGGCCGTACACGAAGTTGCAGTCGACGCAGGTTGCCCGATTAAATCCTCTCTCCAACTCAACGTCGGCCACAATTTGCATTTCAGGCGAGCTCTTCACAGTCATCTTGCAATAAAAGCGATAGTATTGATCCCAACCAACGTACTCGCCAAGGGCTGCCATCTCCGCCAGTTGAGGCTTAACTAGGATGCTGATAACTACCACTTGAAACAAAGTGCTAAGCGCCATGTACTCTTATTCAGAGTTTATAAGGGAACTGTGAGGGAGTCATAGTTATACTGTAATATGGCTCGAGGAGATTTTGGAGCAGAAGTTTCAGTTGTTTTTTTTGCAAATTGACAACTTAAGTGCGCTTTTCGCACAATCTATGTGACGGTGGAGCCTGCTGCTCCGCGAGTCGTGGAGCAGCAGTCTCCACCGTTCATGGCAGGAGTTCACGATGCTCTACTGAGTCTACGATAACCTTATCAAGTCATGGTCGCGAATACGCTATAAGCAAATAATGCAGCATGGCCAGCAATTTGACGCATGCGGTGGTACGTAGTTTCTGCCCAAAAGGTGGTAGGGGCACGACAAGTTTCCGACGGAGGCTCTCCGTGTCTCAAAGTTCCGAGCCAGCGCAATAAAATAGACGGCGTGCTCACCAGTCGATGGGGAGAGAAACCGCCGGGCCGACGTATGCCATCCCCCCACACCCACCAGACTCTTGTGACAAGAAGGGTACTGGACCTCACTTGATAGAATGCGGAGGCCTGCTTGCCTCTCAGACTTCTGTGTGCCTTACGCGCTGCCCTCCCGTGACAGACTCTGTCACAGAGTAACTCTGTCAGACAGAGTCTGTCGATCGATTCTCCGGAGGGTGTACCCCGATTCGTCCACTGTCAACAGATTCAGTAGTCAACTGACATGACTCATGAGTCATGAGTCATGAGTCATGAGCCACTATGGCCGTCGGCAGATAAGGATTGTATTAAGAAGAATTTGTCGGTCTGGTAGATACGGGACACTAGAAGCCCCAGTTCAGAAAAGTGGCTCCATGGAGACAGTTTAAACGAAAGTGCTGAGGTTGGTGTCATTGCGGATGAGTATTATACAATAAAATCTTATGTCTTTGCCATATAAAGTAAACATCTCCCAGTAAACGCATTAGTCCATTCTCCAGTGTAGTCAGTGTAGGAACAGCTCGCCAATTCTTATCGCTCTCAACGTTGTGTTAACACGCGTTCCTGAACTCAATTTAATAAAGTAACCAGTGGTTAATATTAACTGCGTTTATCGGAACTCTAGAGTCTAGACTTTCTTGATATGATACACTATTTCTACTAGGAATTTTCCATCGCGGTGCGATATAGTAGAAAGTTCCTGCTCTTGAGCGTTCCGAATGCCGTATGCAATAGTAACTATTACTATTAATAGTAACTATCACAGTACTATTATTATTGAATAGTATTCATAACTGATGATGAATAGATACCCACTGTCATGAACACAACCCAATAACGTACATCAAGTTTGGACTCGAAGCTGTTTTTTCAAGACATACGAAAAAGATAACCATCCGGGATGACATACTAACGACAATATAACAAAGAACAGAGCAAATACTGAATCAGTACTACTGATATGAGCTTGCTAATGATTACTGTGTGATTTGAAAGCCTAGTAGTGACGCGCGTCAAGAGAAAGGATTTCTCAATTGACATGAGTTAGGTCCCAGTGTGAGCTGCAGAGGTCGAAAACCATCCTGCCATTCTTCGCGTATGCATTCCACTGGCAATGGTCACCCACACCGATAGTTTCAGCTAATTTGTTTAGACACGCAGTGGTCGGATCTACCGGCGGGGAAATGAAATCAATTTGGTAGGTTGGGTCACCACCGATTCCCCTGCTTCTATTTCCACCAAACCCTTCCGAGAAGCCATACTCGAAGTCGCAGTCGACGCAAGTTGCCCGATTAGATCCTCTTTCTAACTCAACGTCGGCCACAATTTGCATTGCAGATGAGCTCTTCACAGTCATCACGCAAAAGAAGCGATATTCATCATCCCATCCAGCGTACTTGCCAAGGGCTGCCACCTCCGCCAGTTGAGGCTTAACTGGTGAAAACTACCACTTTGAACATATTGCTAAGTGAAATTCTTGTACTTATATTCAGAGTTTATAACGGAACTGTAAGGATAACATTACACTACGCGTCAAAGAGTTTCGGACCATTAGTTTCGGTTCCATTTACAAATTGATTTCTGTGAGGGGCTACTTGTGCGTTGTTCACACAACCTGCGGGAAAGGACTGCGCTGACTCGAAACCGAGGGTCGTGGAGCAGGAGGCTTCACTGTTTTTGGGAGGAGTCTTCTACTGAGCCTACGATAACTTTAGCTAGCCATCATCGCGAGAGAGCTCTGAGCAATTGATGAAGCATAGCCAGCAATGTGACGCATTGGGAGGTGTGGAAGAAGCACGTCCTTGACGGAGACTCTCCGCCAGTCGAAATTAAAAGTACTCGACTCAGGCGTCCGCCCCCCGCCCCCCCACAGTGTTGCTCGAGACCAAGTACATGACTCGTAGTACTATGCAACATTGTGAAGGGGGCGAGGGGGAGCACGCGGAAAAATGTCGCGCATATACACTTTCCATCCCGGTATTACTTATGCGTTTGACTGGCGTCTCAACGTGCTGATTCAGCACAATAAACTACACTTTTTCAATATCTAGTTCGTCCTTGGGAACATCAATTTCGTGGCGGCGAGCGAAGTTGAAGGTCCGAATCCGAAATAGAAAGATTTCGCTCGCGCTTGGGACAATTCAATTTCTTTTTAGAACTCTAAATTTCGTCGGAACTCAGGAGGTGCCTTCAATTTCGCTCACTTAGGAAAATCAATTTCTTTTTTCGGACAATCAATTTCATCCTAGTCTACGTGGTCATAAAGTTTGAGTTAATCTATGAACGACGCAACATCTTACCATTTCATTCAGATACTGTGGTCAACTTTAGAAAGGGGAAACGGACCAACTTTAATTAGAATTAGACAGTCACTGCTATTAGTCTTGCTGAGCCCTCCCGATGAGCCGTAGGCGAAGTATTTGACAGTCATTCCACAAAAGACGGGACAGGCTTTATGCCATCCCGTCACGGGATTCCCGTGTCCGGACCCACCGGTACCACAGTGGTACTACCACTGGCACCTGCACCTGCGCCAGCCGAGGCTTCAATAGGAGACCGATAACCACTATTTGTAGCGAAGCACAAGCTGTTTTTCTCATACAGATATACGAGTAGCTGCACTGACAAAATTACATATGCATGACGCATCGTCGAGTAGAGGGGCATGAGAACTGTTGATGGTTTGCGGCGTCCTCACTGTTATAGTTTCGCCCACCCTGACCCTGAGTATGTGACACCCTGATGGTGTCACATACTGGTGTATGCGCTCCAGCTTGGACTCCTGGAAATTGTTCAGCTTGAAGCAAGGAACGTGTTTCGTTTCTGAATTTTACTAGGCGACAGCTAGTTGCACTTCTTGTTGACGTCTATTTGCGGCTAGTGGCTATAATTTATACGTTGAGTGAGTCTCTCAGAGTGACGAGGCGTCGTCAAAGGTTCAACTGTCTACCGACTCCATAATCTCTAGTATGACAGTAGGTCTTGTGTGGGATTTTAACTACTGATGTTATTTGTAGGGTCACCCCACTAGGGTTGGAAGCTCCAAATACGTTGTAAATACGACTCGTCATGTGATATCGGTAGGGAAAATATCCGAGGTTTGACAGCCTTTCTCGGGACCTATATGTTCTGGAATTCGGGCTCAGTTAGACTATCTATTCTATATGCACGGAGGGGAGTTTCCTGGGCGGTTTTCGACTATGGGCATTGGTCACAAAATACCGCTCTTCAAGTTGAAGTCTTCGACTACTGTCACAATAGTGAGTCACAGACTGTGACTCACAGTGTATCACACTATCTATTACATCTCTGACTACTATGTAGCGGTCCGCTTATAGCGGGAGTAGGGCAGCTGCCTATTCCCGAACTAGTGACTAGTTACTTTGCGGTTCTGAACCACAAAGTAAACCGCTGAACCACTGGTTCAGCGGTTTCCGAGGAAGAACTAACTTAGTGAGTCTCACTAGTCCAACCGTCTTCGAAAAAGTCGACAAGTTCCGGCAAACTTTTAAAACCATGCAATGCACGATCGCCGGAGTACTGTAATACTGAGATGGTATATCCACGTATGTAGATTGGGCATGAGTTTAATAAACTCAGTTCATAGTCCAACGCTGAAATTGGCTTAGTTAGACTTTCCGTTCTATGTGGATCCATCGCACATTATGTAATACCCACTGACACAAAGAAAACCCAAGGAAGGGGTAGAGCAAGTACTCATATGAGCTTGCTAATGATTACTATGTGCTTTGAAAGCCTATCAGTGACTACCAGACCCCTCAAGAGTCTTGAGTCAAGACTCGAGTTTCCTTAACTAGCGAACTAACTACTTAACTACGAGCTAGCTCCTAGTGAGGTGTGCTAGTGAGAGCGGCACCCGTCGAGAACCATCCTGCCATTCTTCGCGTATGCATTCCAGCGGCACTGGTGACCCACACCGACAATTTCAGCTAGTTCGTTCAGACTCGCAGTGGTCGGGTCTACCAACGCGGAAATGAAATCGACTTGGCAGGTTGGGTCACCACCGATTCCCCTGCTTCTATCTCCACCAAATCCTTCCGAGGAGCCGTACACGAAGCTGCAGTTGATACAAGTGCCGGACTTATACATTCCATTCAGCCTAACGTCTGCCAAGATCTGCATTTCAGAAGACCTCTTCACAATCATCACGCAGTAGACGGAAAAGACTCGATCCCAACCAATGTACGTTCCGAGGGAACGAAGTGCAAGTGCAAAGTGCAGGGTCATGGGACAGGTGGCTCTTGCGGATCCTGGTCGTCCCACGATTTCCAGGTGAGTGTAGGAAAACTTCGTCAATCCATGGCGACCATGCTATTCGCGACCGTCGCGAATAGCGAGAGTCCTGCGGAAATAGCGAATCATTCCGTGGCACGTAGTTTGTGCTGGGGAACTGGAGGGGAACCCAAGCACGTGAAATGCATACTCGTGTGCGCTGCTCGCAGAACCTGTGGGAAAGATATGCGCTAACTCGAAACCGAGGGTCGCGGAGAAGGAGGTTCACCGACGGTGAACCTCCTTCTACAATTTACCACAAGCCCTTCGCTTGTCCATGCTCCGCGATAGCAGGAATATTAGGAACGATGAGCTAATTGCCGATATGGTTAAGCATTGGATGAATGCGAAGGCTCGAAGGAAGAGGCCTAAGGGGATAAAGAGGTTTGCACAAGGATCGGTTAAAATATGTCCGTCCGTTGATGAATCTCCTGAACTGGAGGTTGATATTCAACAAGATGATGTTGGTGGCGATGGCCCAGGTCGGCTAAGGCGCAAGGCGTACACTAAGGCTCTGGCGCGTTTCACGGAGCTGGTGGACGACGAGGATGAGGACGAAGGGAGCTAAGTACTGGGGAGTAAGCAATAAGACTCTTTCATTTCAGTCTCAATAAGAGCTATATGGCGTTTAGTTGGTAAACCAGGGGCTATAAATCACAATATTCGAGTCGATATTACAAGCTTCTCTACAGTACTACCTAAACTGTCCTGAAATAAGATTTAATTATACAGCCCGAATTGCATAGTACGATCCACACCTCAATGATAAAAACCATACACACTGTGTGCAGCACACACCATGATTCATAAGAATATTTTTATGGCTATCATCTGGCCCATTTGCAATTTTATATCACGAGAAAAACGTAAAAAATATTTTTATAGCCCTCAACGGTGAATCACCGGTTTTAGGAGAGGTCTTCTACTGAGCCTACGATAACTTTAGCAAGCCATTGTCGCGAGAGCGCTCTAAGAAAATGATGAATCAGAGCCAGTAATGTGATGCATTCCCAGTGCGGCATTGGGTGATACAAGGTTGGTATGGAAGAAGCACGGCAAGTCCCCGACGCCGTCAGGCTGCCGGAGAAAATTCTCCTCCGCGCCTGAGGACTCCTCTACCAACTCTTCCACTGCAAACTCATCCACAAACTGCTGGTCGGCTACGCCGAACTGAGGCAGTGGCGGGCTCCATCCGCATTCTCGCTAGCCGTTACTATCGGCCCGTTAGCTCGTCCAGTGCAAAGTAATTCACTGGGTCCTTCCTTTCCAAGGCAACATTGACAGGTTGAAACAGACTCGTTAACTAATGGAGAATAATACGGAGGGCTAACTTCACACTCTAAAGCTCATAGTGATGTTTTGAACATCATGTTTTCGACTATCACAAACGTTATCATCAGTACTAGGACTCCTACTCCTGGGAGTTAGAGAACTATAAGTCTCGTGGCGCGACGCGATAATTGGTATGCGAATTATTACTGGATTACCCGTTATTCCCGTTTATTTCACAATAACCACAGATTCCAAAATAGATGTGAGTCTCACATTGCGAGATGAAGCACCTGAAGTATTCTGCTTCGAGCAAGAAAACGACGAAAGTTGAAAGTTGCGAATCGCAACTTGCGATCACAAATCGCACACTTAAATAATAATGTAGGTTGTAAAGATTGGGACCTGATTCAGGTCACCTGAATAAATTTCGATATACTTCGGGCAGTACAGTATACCGTGTGAGACTCATAGTATGAGTCGCGTAGTACATGTTATTACTAATCCAATTATTGAAATAATTTCAATGAAATTCCCCAGTACTATACAGTATGTGTGTTAAATGCCGTGTAATATGACTGACAGTCATATTAGTAATATGTAATATGATATTACACACTCTGTGACCCACTGTGTGTTACATAATATGACATATTTTGTCATATTATGACATATTAGTTGATAAATGACTCCTGTATACATCAGAGATAGTATCTCTCGTGAGTCACGTGTCGTGATGGCCCAAAACGACTTACAAGTTTTGCTGACAGTTCTTCGTTTTCTAACATTTTTTGCATTTGCGATTGATCAAGTTCACATCTTCGATCAGTGATGGTCAGTTTTGTTCGATATTGTAACCGCAATAACACCATGTCGTCCCGCGATGTCCGTCAGTGGTTACGGCACAAGGAGATGAGGCTCTTGGAACAACCGCTCATGAGGGCGACCGCTTGATACGCGGTGCATCCATTTTCTGAAAATGATTTTCAAACGATTTTCTTCGAATGATTTCCATTTTTTCGCGGACGACCATCTCAACTATCGAATGAGTTCTCCTGTCTAGTTAGCAGTTTAGTCTGAGTGAATCAATAGTAGATAGTTTTTCAGTTTGAAATCAGTAAACAATGATCAGTTAACTCAGATTTCCTTTGTTGCACTCCCAACTGTCTCAGACAGTCTGTCTGATACTCGTATACAGACTGTAATACAGTCTGTACTCCTCGCAGGGAGTACATGCATACTTCCGTTTCATTCTTCATGGCAATTAACAATGAAGAATGGACTCCAAACCAAACCAGAATTCTAGCTCATCTGGAATTTGCTTGTTCGAGGCTCGAACTTCGAGCGCTTACTACTAGTAACAAGCATATTCAGACTTACTAGTACTTACATAGTAAGTGTAGTAATTTACTAATGGGAAGCTGACTCTACAAGGTGTCGTGAACTTCTGTGTCCACGATGCTCATCAGGATGCTACTCGAGCGTGCACTGAGTTACTTCCAAGTGCCAGAAACGGTAATTCTTGACTGAACTCCAAACCAAACTCAGCGTGCAACTCATTCAGCTCATTGCTACTTCCATCTAAGCAAGAATCCGAAGGACGAAAGGAGCCTGCTGGGGGATGGATTCACGAATGTGCGACAAGAGCATCCGTTGGTCGGGACGGTACGGTACCGTCGGTACCTTCCATGCCCGGCTTCTCAGGTCATGCGTCACAAATATGGTCGACGTACCCAGGTACTTACCAACATTGTGGAAACTTTTCACAAAACTAACACTCAAATATGTGGCAAGAACCGTCTGAGTTTGTCGGACCGACAGTGTCGGTATTTGAAGCAAGAACTCGCAAGGTTACGACGTTCGCCTTCGGTCGCATTTTTCACGTCGTCCGCCGTTCACATTACCTTCGACGACCTGAACCGATTAATGCGTGAAATGAAGTGGAGTACACGCGAGAAATGAAAATCCGTGGTAGCAAGCTCAGCCAGTGAAAGTTGGTTTGGGAGGTGAATAACAGATCGCGAATACCGAGATCTTAAATTTATCCCGTTCTTTTCTTCACAGGTAACTGACAATGTTAGGGATATAAGTTACAGAAACGTTGGAGGCCGATTATTTCTGGTTGATGAGTCAGATGAGGAGCGACTGGAGAGCATCGATACCTACCGTCCCGGCGTGCTATTCGACGATTCACCACCCGATATGCATTAAAGTTACAAACTAATCTATCGTAATGGCTTCAGTCAATTCGCTCGCACCGAAGGACGTGATGGACCATTTTTTCTGCTTCTACACTGTCACGCCAAGGGGCAGAGGCAACGAAGGATTGATAAACGGTGCGGCTGCACCATGATTGATGTCAATCAGATACAGAACTGGTCACGACTCGTGACTCACGGAGGGAAGTGATGCCTCAACTTGAGGTTCTCAAGTCCGACGGTCGGACTCCGACCCTTTTCACTGAATCACTCCGAGCCTAATCGAGTCAGTTAATCGATTTACTTTTTCACATCCCGATCCGGGATTCCTGGATATGTGTGGACTCCACATAAGTCTTTCATGTCTTTGGTATGCGCCATTCACGAATGTTAATAGCCAAGTTTATGAGGTTTGAACTTACAGCAATTGTGTTTTGGTACATTTGCAAAATGAATTACAAGTTAGGTGAAGTCCCAAGCAAAACCAAGCATTCCGTCTATATTGCATGGGATAGCAGATAACCTTAGAATATCAGTCATAGCTTAGGATAGCGTGAATTACATGGTTCAAATAGTCTTGCATGGATTAAGCGCTTATGTGGCTTTCGTCACTCTACCGGTATCAGGGGAGCATAGAACTGGCCCCGATCATTCTAGCCATTTAAGGCCTCACTACACCCTGTAACGAGCTTCCCGTTATGAACGATCACTGTTTCACTGCCTTCACTGCTATTAGCCTTGCCGGACCCTACTCGATCGGCCGCCAAAAGTCTGCCGTAGACGACACGGCAATCGTAACACCCTTGGTAACCAGTGGTTACCAAGTAACTAGTAACTAAGTAACGACGAAGGAAAGTATGAAATACAATGTTGGCCACAGTTTCCAATTCAGTGGACTTCTTCACATCGATTAAGCAAGGGAAATCCCCTTTCGTATCGTTTCCTTCATACTTGCCAAGTTTTGCTACCTCCCGGAGGTGTCTGCCAGGTGAGGATTCAACAGGAAGAGAAACATCATAACCTAAGTTAAAACGCGCGTTCTCACCCTCGAGGAGGTATACAAAGAAGAACGAGTGATTGAACTGAAAGGATATCCTTTTACTAATGCAAAGCGCTGCTGCGCTCGTAGTCGAAACTTTCCTCCTAAAGAGTTCCTTCGGAGAAGGAAATGCGACCTCGAGAGACACGGAGCCTCTCCGCACAAATCGTTTTAACCGATACACTGGTTTGAGATTCATGCCTTTTTCCCATGGAATTTCAAAGCAGTTTACTGCAAGCCCAGCCTAGTGTTGACGATGGGGACTATCGCTACGGCTGAAACCGAATACTGTACTACGCCAAACAAAATCACCAAGGTAGTGACGCTTTCGAGAGTCTTACGATTTACCTCTTTGCGTGCCGTAACTACATGTAGCACAAGAAAGAAACGATAATGATCAGCGGAATGAGCTGCGCGAGTGTAGCGGCTGTGAAATCCCATAAGATTTTGGGAGTTGCGCACACGGACTATTGGTAACACAAAATCTGTACAAGTGGAGACAAGTATTGTGTAACGCTGAAGCACTCAAACTTAGCGTATACAAACACACCTGGAGTGATTAATAAAATTACCGATAGGTACGGCTCGTAACCGAGCTGAGCCTTAGGGAATTAGTCACAAATGGTGACATAGGTATCCCTGGAACGGCTATGTATCAAGCTGAGAAAGGGTTACCTCCTGCACAATGTGACTCATGGTATTAAACCATGGTAATAAGATGAGCTCACAAAGAGCGTTGGCGTGAACTGGTACGGATCTGCGAATGATTTGAGCCGGTTGCCACACATTGTGTAGGGAGTGGCAAAATAGAGACCACTGAATGCAGAAATGCATATAAGATCACTGTTGTGATTAAGAACTCTCGAAAGGGAGAGTATTGACTATGACTCTGGAGGGATATCCAATCAAGCAACCATCACTTATATATACTTTACAGCGTTACCACCAATTTGGTGGACTTCTGATAAACTTTGTCCTGGGTTATATATTTAGTTCATATGATACCAAATTACACTGTCTCAATAACTGGGTGAATTTGGAGTATT
>JAAPAO010000182.1:0-56893 GCA_013115145.1 Perkinsus chesapeaki
GGCGTCCCGTCAGCAGTGACCGCAACAACGTCCGATCTCGCAGCTGAATAGAGGCCTAGGGAGTGACTTGCGAATCGCAAGTTGCGATCGTAGTGGGGTGACTCCACTGGGGTCCTACCAAGCCAAGGGTTGACCGCACAATTGACGGTGCCGATGAGAAATTGTACTAGAAACGCTTGAGAGCGGTGCCTTTATGAAGCTGTTGAGAAGGGGCCTGTGAAAAACTTCAATTCAATTCAAGGTTTATGCCGGCCATTACGGACCAGAGGCCAATCGCCCATACTCTTACTAATGCCACTAACAAATACGACAAAAAGTGACCCTGGCCACGGCTTACCCGACTACGGCTAAATGTAGACTCAAGTATGGTACAGGAGAAACTTTCTCCGACTCGGAGACTCCGAGAAAGTAACCGAGTAGAGGACAATCAACGTCGATGAGTGATCACACACAGCCTCTTCACCAGCGTGCAAACAGCCCATGGTCATCGACACTTGAAGAACGGACGTCAAGGACTTAAACAGATCAAGTTGAACACACACAGGGGATTATGTTACTCGAAGGTACCTGCGAGTACTAAGGGAACTGGAATATCTTACTTTGTAGCATCTGATGACGTGGGTCACCCACGGTGGGTTCAAGAGTAGTCATACACTCCTCGATCCGAGCAAAGTCATCCGCCATGACATGACCCTCTCAGAAGGATTTATAACGCATAGTACAGCAATGACGAACCCGAGGTGAGAACCTCTCCCTCGGCGGGGAAGCACATGAGCTATGGGCCACGCTCTGTCGCACTCGTTGAGTGGATGTAAGAGCTTCGCTCTTAGAGCAGTGGCAGCTCGATCCCAGTTTTGATCTGGTTGGAATTCACCATCCAGTAACCCCCATGCCAAAAAACTTGATGGTGAGTTGGTTGTAACTCAGCGAAATTGAAGGATTCCGAACAGCGCAGAAAATTTAGCACTCGCCCAATATTGCGCGCGGAAGTCGTGTTCGTTCGAACGGGTGATTACAGTGTCCCGAGATGTTTCACTAAACTGTCAGCTTACGATGTAGGGTTCAGTGAAAGCTCATGCAAGGAAGACGACAGCCGCAATGAGCTAGAACCCAAGTATATCCTGACAGGCTTTTGAGTGACTAGTTCGCAAAACCGGTTTACATGAAATGTTGCTAAGCCGCGACCGGGCCGTTCGGGGAGAAATGAAAATAAAGTAGAGCTTTAGTTCTGAAGCCGCGGACGGCGATATCAAACACGCTCTCAGATAACACTGCTGTCGTGGAAGTCCTCGTATGGCTCAAGGAAGGAATATGCAAATTCCACCGACCGGCACTGGCTTTTGGTAGCATTGGCCTGGTGGAACGCAATGCTGAGAATGAAGACAAGTCTATTGCCACAAGTGAGTGTCGTACGCTATTATTCCTCTGACAGCCCATCCAACAAAAGCCATCAACGCATTTCTTAGAAGGGTCTACTCCTCTAATCGGAGGTGGGTCGGGACATTCATCTGCCGTATTGCATCTCCTAGTACAGGCAATGTAAAGGAGTCGCTGGTTGGTATCCTAAAAATTAATGTCCATGTAGAGCACTTAGAACCATCCGTTTACCAGCGCGAACGCCGCGTCTGGCGTGTTGCAAGAGCAATTCTCTACAAATCCGCTGTTTGCATTGTACACGCAGTCCCCAATCGGCTTCTCGTAGGAGTCACCTGATATCTACGTGGCCACTTGCTAAGTACCATCACACGTTACCTGTAGCAAGGTGGCGGATAGCAGGGTACCTAGGGGACCAAAAAGCGATCATTTAGTGGCTACTGTGACTTGAGCGATGCCTAATCTACCGTTACCAAATGCCCTGTGGCAGGGTCTATAGTATGAATACTCGCATGATACAATTTGTACGAGACAACTTGGATCACGAGAAATGAGCATTGTCATGGAAGCAGAAGCCAAGAGCATTGGAAAGTACCCCGGCGGAACCCACGATGGTCGCAGACATATCTTACGGATGCCCAGTCTTCATGTGTTGGAGGGTGACCTTCTCCATGGCGGAAGGAATGCACTGGAGGGCTAGCAGTAGGGCTACGCGATACATGATGATAAAGGTTCAGCCTTCAAGGTTGGAAATCGTATCTAACAACTGCGATGAGGCGGCTTCTTCTAGGCACTTTCTTGATATCCACGTAGGAAGTTCCGCCCAGGAGTGTTCCCGCGGGAAGTTCCCTTGTTTATTTCGTACATCGGCATTTTTCATACTGGTTAGTTTTGTCTACACTGTCGTACACCGTTTGGCCTGGTTAAGTGGAACTATCACTATGGAAGTGTACCTGGAGCGAGTTGCAAGATTCAACCTTGTAAATAAAGCCGACCCAAGGGTAGGATACGTCGGTCGACTCCCATGAATATGTATACGTGCGGGTATGAATGCTGGTAAACACACGATTCAACTCAGATCACGAATTTTCTCATCTCGGTTTCGCGTGTGCCAGACGGCCACTAGGCGATGGTCTAAAAAATGGAATATGCCCTCAAGACGGTGTTCAATAGCCACAAATGCGCACGAGTTTACCAGCGGCCAAAATGTTGCTGAGAAAAGATCGAGGAACGCAGCGTTAGGTTGAATGTAGCTACAGGGCCAGCGTTCCGAACGCTGGCCCTGTGCTGCAAAGGCCCAACGCTGGGACTTCGTAACGCGTGTGAATTCATCGGTAAACGGGTACCATTCGTAAGCTCTCTATTCGCACTGTACTTCGAGCAATGCTCAAACGAAAAACTCTCTGCATAGGGAAATGTGCTATCGGATTTGGATTTTTGCTTTTTTCTCGCGGGAATAAACATGAATTGGCGGTCCAGAATTGAGTGGCCCACTAGTAGAGAATACTAGTGGCCCATGAATTGAGTGGGCCACTAGTAGTGGCCATTCTCAGCGCAGTCTTTCCCGAGTTCATGGAACGCCGAGTTCACCGTGGCATCACGCGCCATCGATGCTTAATGGGCTACCAACCCAAGTTTGATCTCCCATCCTTATGTGGGATGATCTATCTCGCATTTCGATCTTCAGTACACATATCTGAATATCACAGGGATGCTCGAACTTGGGCTCCGTAACGAGCTAGAGTCAACCTCGACGACGACTAAATCGCTAGGAATGGTAAGTGGCTATCACTCTGATTCACTTTCGCAGGTAACGAATTTACAGTATGGCGATTGAATCCACCAGAACTACGCTTTCGCGCAAGTTGCCGAGACTGCCAAGAGCAGCCTGTGGTGCCGCTGTGCACCAACTTCTGAACTTCTTCTAACTTCTGAATATAAGAGTGCGCGTGTTCGGATATTCGGTTGCGGTGTTTCGGATCTTCTACGTGATCGAGTCGGATATTTGAATGCGGGTCGGATAATTTAATGTTTTCCCGGATATTTGATGCGCGCCAATCGGATATAAGAGTGCGCGAGTCGGAAACATGACCGGGAAATGCTGTAGTTGAGACCAAGGAATTCAGGAAGCCGATCGGTTTGTTATTCCACAAAATCATGCTGCGAACACAACACCTGTCGATGTAGAGCACATTGATCATCTCAGCTGCTAGCTCATGTGTTCGTGGCATTTTCTGCCCCCGATAGTGCAGCAATATCCTTTAGGTGTCGCTCAATGTCATTCTGTAGTTGTAGGAGCTCATTCTGCTGCGCTGAGGAACAGAAAATATCGACAACTGAGCCCCCACTATCAGCGTGCCAAGTCACTGTCTAGAAGGCACAGCCGATACTTACCGGTCATGCGCTTCAGACGATTACGGGATGCCTGTGAACCAGCCGGAGGCACGGGGAGCTTAGATTCGGCTTCAACTTCCCTGGCGAGATCAAAGCTCCTTCCCTGCTTTACGCGGACTTCTGTGAGAAGTTCATCGAGCTGAAATCAGATTCAATACTCCACGTTTGGGTTTTACCCGAACGAAACACCCGGACTCTCACCATTTCTTTGCGCTCCTGATCTTCGCAGCTGCGTTCTTCTTTCCCGTGGTGAAGGCACCGTTTATCTGAGGCACGGCATGAGCAACCCGGGCGGAGCTATTCGGCAGGCGAAATTAGACTAACCTCTCCTATTCGTCCCTGCAGAGAGGGTCGTATCGACTTTCGGCAGCCCTAAGTAGCCGCCACCGAATTGATTAAGTTCTGCGAGGTGATCTTTCTCGGCTTCAAGATCTCTGCCAGGCGCCAGGTTCAGCCCTAGAGGCCTGTAGTAGATTCGTCATTGCTTAATGCAGGCCGGCACCGACTCAGATTTTTTCAGCTCTTCTTCGATCTGCTTTTTAGTCTTAACGCCTCTTCTGCAGTGGAGGGTACTCAGTCCGCCATTTCGCCGTCCACCAACACGGGGAACCAGGACTCGTACCTGCCAGGCTGGCTGGCGCGTTTAATGCATGGAGACGAGGGGTTTCTTATCTGATCATAGTCGGGAAGCTGACAAGAGTGCTATCACTATCATAGTAATATACAGTCACATACATAATGTATAGGTCACCTATAATAGGTGCAAGCGTTACGGTGTATGTAATTTACATAATGTGAAAATAACACCTTAATCACACCATCCGACCGCATTGCTCGAGTCCCGGACTCTTGAGACATCTTTAACTATTGCTTTCGTACCCGAGATTTAGGCACAGCCTTTGGCTTTGATGCTAACTGAGGCGACTCTCTGACTGCTCGGATTGATGGGTACTTTAAGGATTGATATGCGTTGTATTGGGCTGCCGAACCTTAACAACAAGGCTTGTTGTCGCACAAGAACTAAAGAGATGGTTACTGTACAGCGCGCGGAGGTGCTTTCCGGCTTCCGTATTCGTACCAAAGTCCTTCCAAAGCCGCAAACAAGGGTCGGGCGGCGCGTAGTCAGGCGTACGATTTCCAACCATGAGTGAAAAAAGTCTGTCTATCAGACATCAGTGGGTCGCTCAATTGTCCGAGTCCGAATCTCAGTATTGATGTACACGCAAAATAGGGCTATGGACGAATGATGAGTTTGGGAATTCCCCCCCCTAGGAACTTCCCAGTGGGAAGGGGAAGCGCCAGTCTGAAACTACGTGTCCGGATTGAGGCTCGTAGTGTTCGTGTATGGGAACTTTGTTGAATCTCTTGCTTCCAATAGGGAAATGCACATCATGTTCTACCGTGTTTTCTGCGCTACTTGTATATCTTAATGTAATCTTCTACTGGTTAACTATTATGGTTAACAGTCGCTCCCGTCGCAACAGCTCATCAATATCGTCCCCGGCTTCTCCTCCAGACGCCCCTGTCGACTCGAGTATACCCACGCCCCCTACAACCACTAGCAACGAAGCCGAGAATACTCAACCACAAGACCAAACTCCTCCACACAAAGTGGCGAAGCCCGTGTACCTGCGCCCCCTTCGCAAGAAACCAGCGTGTCCACCCAAGACAACACCACGTTGATACTACCAGTTGCCCCCGAGAACGCCCCCCCCCACGCACCCGGTCGACTCTGCAACAGCCCTGTCTGCACCACCCAATTTACCCGAAGACCTTCTCCACCTCTGTGCTGGTTTGGATCCTATAGCATCCGGAACCGCCTTAGCCGTCCTACCTAACGTAGGGATCGCGAATCCCGAGGCTCTAGGCTCCATCAGCGGCAACGAAACCATCAAGGATGCGCTGGCTCGTGATTTGGATCTCTACAATCTTTCGGATGATACGCACGTAGAGGATGCAATCATTTCATCCAGTTGCGTTTCTAATATGGGTGTATTACGTGCCGTGTTGAAAGTCATTCGACACAATACGATATAGCGCGTGACGCTTCGGTTCACGTGAACTATACGCAAATGATTTTGATCGAGGATAGTTCTCATATTTGCAATGAAACCGAATAATTCGTATTCTCAGATGTCTGACTCATCATTAAGTGGTGTGGCAACATGAAATTTAGAAATTTAGAGTACGATGAGAATCAGAAACATGACATTTTATCGATCAACCGTCTTAGTATTACTTATGCAGCGTGTTTTGGAGTTATCTTACGGATTAAATCAAATCGAACTTGAATCGCAAACCGCTCCGTCAGAAAGAATAAATTCTATCAGTTCCTATCCCACATCATCAGCCGCTCGGGTATATTTCAGCGATTCAGAAATCTTCATAGGCCTTGTTCCCTCCAACTTGGTAGCTCACTCTATTAAGCGGCACTGTATTGGTTGAGCCACTTGAGATATGAATTGAATGACTATAGAAACCCGAGGCCGTCAAGCTGTTGAAGAAAAGAAGTTACTAAAAGAGTAGTCGGACTAGCCATAAGGGGTCTGTCTACAGTCCCAGTATGGACCAACCTGCCGATTCACGGTCACAGTTTAGCCTGAATAAACCACGCGTGCGCTCCAGCAGCACTGTGCTGCTGTGCTGCCAGCACACACACATGAAGTGCAGAAAATAGAAGAACTGAGTGATACCTGGATTGTTTACTAACGAGCCCGCGCTGCTCATCCAAGCAGCTCCTCACTGAAGGGTACCGACAAAGAATCACGGCCATGGCTCGGCCCGAGCATATCTAATGTGTGTTAAAGTTACACACGCTCTATCGAGCACACCGAGTGCGAGTAGACTCTACTCGGTAGAAATAAGACCATATACAGTAATGAGACTCAAGGCTTGACCACCAATTACGGTTACTAACGAATCAGCTTCCTCATGAGCACAGTCTGGTTGGCAAAGCGTGAAGTGACGGTATTTTTCTCACTATTGTATCTGAATTCATACAGACTTTTATGTGCATCAACTCGGCACCGGGCGCTGACAGTCTGGGTGAAAGTCGTGTAATTCTGATAACTGACGGGGTCGATAGTATAGGGATAAGTCCAATGCATTCGCAGGCGTGGTGAGTAAAGTGCTCCAGCAATACAGTGAACGGTTTCCAAAATCTCATAAGGCTCTGCCCCAAACCACTCAGTTTCAACACCGATACCGCCGACAGTCCCGAAATATCTGCCCTTCAAGGTGGCACCCAAACAAGAGCTACTGACCGAGAGTAGGAGGGCTAATAGGATAACTAACATTATGATAACAACTTACAATTCGCAACAATTATTTTAACAATGGCGACCAACTAGGGTGGATCACCAAACTTATAGTGAAGTATAGCTGATGGCAATACCAAATCTAGTAGATTTAATCTACCAGCACTTCAATCTCGTGATGCATTCGCAAAACTAAATGAGAGACCGCAACGAACATCGGCAACAAAGCGTGGAGCGTCACAGGTGACCTGACCATGTCACCAGGCCACACTGTCTTTCTGTTCTTCCCCATGGCCCTGGTCAGACGTGCCTAGTTTAAAGCTGGAACTGGTTTGATTAGGGCAAATGGCGTAGCCCAAGAAGTGTTTATTTGGCATTATACGTAACGTATGTACCAGAATCTATTGGCATAATCGAAAGTATACAACACTTTGCATATTTGAAATGAGCGTTCACCGCTCACCGGTGGCTCACATGAGTCATGTGACATGATGTAGAGCGTCTCTACTAGAGACAGCGGAATAATGGTGGCACTCTAGCGACTCAATACAATCGGATGCAATGATAGGAGACTTGAAATTGTAACGGTGTTAGAGCTACCATCAAAGGTTAACCATTTAAGTTACCAATCTAAGTGGTGCCTCTCGAGGTGTTGTTGACGGGCCGAAGAAATGACGTCCGAACTAGCTGTACCTTCAAGTCTCGCGGTACAGGCTTCAGCACGGAGTCGATGAAGTGAGTGTTCTGGTCAAAACATTGGCACACACCTGTATCAGAAACTGTGGTACACTTATGGTCAGTGCTGAGATGAAGAGTGCGAATATCTCTAAGCTGGTCGATGTACTGGTCTATGTTGGCGGCACCAGGAAAGGTAAGCTTAGCCACACGCTTCTTCACCTCATTACGGACCGCTTGAGCAGAGCAGAACTTGTCCAGGAGGATGTCCTTCAGTGAAGCCCAGTTATGACCGACTGTTGGTGAGTCGATGTGTCTAGCGGCTTCGTTGACGATGGTAGAGAGAGGTGATAATGTCTCTAAAAACTTCTCTATGACAGGAACTTTGATAGAATCATATGGACAAAAACGTCCATCCTCATCTTTCTCTCCGAAGTTGGCTGCCGAAGACAAAGCTTCCATCCTTCGATAATGTATTGCAAGCAGTGATACATCATTGAGAGTTCGTGATGAGACTGAAACCTCTCTCACATCACTCATTTTTGTAGGAGTGGAAGTCGATGGACCATTCGATGTTGCTTTTGCCAGAGCATCGGCAAAAACAGTAGCCAAAGAAGTGACAGAGTCATTATAGGCAACCAGTGATAGATCAGTAGGAGCTTGAGGGTTAGCTCGATGAGATGAGTCGCTAAGTAGACAATCAATCTTCGAGGAACATGTACCAATGACATCTCGATAATGTGCAATCTCAGTCTCCAGTGTACTCTCGCGTTCTTGAAGCTCTACGAAACGCTCGGTGTCGTCCTCGTCGTAGGCCTTGTCCAGTGCAGTGCGGACTTCGGCAAGTTCGTGAACCTTCTTAGTCCTTTGAGTTCGGCAAGTGCCGCGACCCTTCAGCCCTGCAAGACCAGTTGAGACTGGCTTTACTTTAGTTATTCACGCCTTCAGTTCGAGGTGAAAGGGCCGAGCATACACAAGGTGAATTTGATATGCGCAATAATTAGTGGCCATTTTGGTCCACATTTCTCCTTAGGCTGTCCCCGTAGGATGTCCCCATACTTCATGCACTTGCAGGAGCTTTTCAGTCGGCACGCATGTCCATATCAACTAGTAAACATGTTTGTTATTGGTATAATATAACAGGGTTTCAGCTGGGCGTGTCTCACGCGCGCCGCCAGGCGCGTGTTGTGGGTGCATGCAACGCAGTGTGTCGCACGTTTCAACGTGTGTTGAACACACGTGTGTGATACACACGGTGTATACCGCCCACCAATGCCCCATCACCATGGTACACAGACTGCATAACACAGTCGTATAATACGACTCCTATTCAGGGCTTGAATTTAGACCCCGTCTCTACGGACGGTACCCCGTCTCTGGCTGAAGAAAAAACAATGTTCGTGACCTTAGCCGGTCCCATACAAGCTGTTACCACTAATAATTTCTCGCATGAGCTAAGCTCATTGAGCTTGCCCGTTTCTCAAATTGGTGCGTTTACTTAGTTAACAGTTTAGTGAACTACTCGCTGAAACAGCGGTGCAATTGGTGGTCGGATTCCGAAGGTGAATAGATGAATATTTGGATTCTGAAGTCCAGCTTTGCCTCCCCAGATAAGCAAATTGCAAACCATCAGCGAAAACGTTCCCCTACGGAGAAATCAGCACTTGCAGTGGATCACACAGTACGCGTCATTTAGAACGCGCGCTTCTTGACAATCGATTTATATCTTAAGTATCGCGAGTTTTCACTTAATTCCTTCGCTATATACATTAGAAATGTCTCTTACGGTAAGACTCTTACCGTGGTATCCAAGTTGCCGAATCTGAACACCCAAAACACTTTTCACTACCTTTAAACATATATACACGTACGTTATATCTGACGTTACACCAGTTGAAACATATATACACTCACCCCTGGCATCTCGAGCTCAGCTGGGCTGAGCTGCTCAGCTCAAACCTCGAGCTATTGCACACTGTCAAAGGTATCTTCATCCCGTTCGTTACATAATGTTCAAGTAGGATTTACAAGCGACTCAACACTATTAAGCTGGAAAAGATTTTTCGTTCATTTTCAGCTCGGTATCGAGGCAACCATGCAAACTCGACTATGCCGAGTCAAACAAATTGTACACGGCCGCCGCCAGCGCGGCGACTCGTATGAATTCGAATCTCTCAAACTTCTATTGTCAGATTACAACGGTCGGTCTGATGGGGTGCATTCGACGGCAACCGACGAAGCAGCGATTTCCCTGGGACACGCGGTGGGGGGTGCTTCTCCGGCACGGGGAAAGTCGGGGGGTCTCGACCAGCGGGATGGCACGTCCGGTGGCGTTTAAGTAATGGCCCTTGACGTGGTGGACAAGGCCTGCATGAAAGCTCCCTCATATCTGCCAACTGTGATTGCCTACATGCTATGAATGCTGGAGGGAGTCAAAGGCCGCCTATCTGTTGCTGGAGAATGCCGAGGCCGCTTGAGAGGGAATCTTTTTGGCTCCACCTTTAGCCTGAAACGAAGTGCAGTCTCGAGCGGGAACATGACCAGAATGACCGCACAGTGTGCGATGAACATAGCTTGGGAGTGGCGTCGCTAGTCGTTTCTGCGGCAGAAAAACTGCTCCAATGACACCAAGGCTATTCGACCTCTCCTCGATGGTTATACACAATAGCTCAATGGAGCTATCATGCAAGATTCAACATTGGTTACCACAACCGAGAAACCGATCAAATCCATAATACCCGAGACACAATTGACGCTCTATTTCCCTATGATTGCAAAACGTTCATACTCGGGCCATCGTGAAGAATTCGGCGGACCTCTTAGCTTGGGGCTCCGAGTCTTCCGAAGGTGATGCGCTGCCGGAGGATTGGCTGCCGACACTTCTCTCGCTCGAATCCACCGACATACTCGTGGTTGAGCTCGCTTCGTCGCCGCCTTCCGCAGCCATATCGGAGAGGAGTCCTGAAGCAGAGCATTGCGATCAACCAGCGGCAGCGCTAGCGCTACCTGCAAAAGGATCTTCGCCCTTGAGCCAGGAGAGCTCCATGTGCATCTTCACGACAGTCCTCGGTGTCAACAGACCAGCCTCGCTTTTAACATACACCAGCTGCCTAAGAACTTCGAGCAGCCTCTCGGAAAGATCCTCATTCACGGTAGAATCTATCTCGCTTCCGGCAGCTCTCACTACTAGCCGAGCCACCACAGCGCAGGCCATCCGACCGCCGGCCCGGACTGCATCCACATCATCGTTGTTGCTAAAGTGTTCACTGTACAAATCTTCAAACCTCTTTCGCAGCCTTTCGTAATAACAACTTAGATCAACATCATCACAGGCCAACAGTGTCGCCGATTCCACCAACAAGTGGCCAGGGGATCTCTCACACAGCACAATGTCAGTCAGAGGCCTCACGCACTCCCCGAGGCCCGCGCCACTCTCGCGTAGTTCCCGAAGAACATTCAGGGCCACACCGACTCTGCCCGTGTAAAGGCTGGCTGGCAACCGCGCAATCACCGCGCTGGCTTGGCGAGCGGTCGGCGGCGCCGCCAACTTCCCAGCCATTCCAGCTAGTAGGGAGACGCCGTGAGTTCTGAAGCCGACATCAGTCATACGGGAGCCGGCAACAAGGTCGAGGATTCTGGAGACCAAATCTTGAGAGAGATTCCCGGATACAACCGGCACGGCGATCAGGAGCAGCGCGAGAGAAAGGTTGCCTGAGTTAACTTTCCTGCCGCCGCCGGGCAGATGGACATCACCGAGCTCGAGGATGCGGCCCAGGTAAGAGCACTGGCCGGCCTCACTGGCAGATGAGCGCCCTCTTTGACGCGCCATAAGATCAGCTAGAGTGGAGGATCTTCGGTCGGACTTTATCCCTCCTGTGAGAGCTTTACCGGCAACCGTGTCGAGCATGCCACAGTCGTTCATAGCATCACAGTTGCTACGAGACAACAAGGCCGAGGCTGCCAGTAGGAGCTGCTCCTCTGTCGAGTCGGGAGGAGCCAGGGACAGTCGAATGGTCAGGTTGCGGATACCCGCCGGCTTCAAGACTCGGCGCTCTGGTGGGTGCTGGGCTACCGCCTCGACTATGCCGATTTGAGGGTCGCTGCAAAGGCCTTGGATGAGATCGCTGATAGATTTCATAGTGGTTCTGGTAGTGACTGTGGAGTGCTTCAGGCCAGGGCGAGACTGGCCATGAAATTCAAGTTGGATCCTAAGTTGATAACATTGAAGTACCGAGTTCGAGGGACGTCTATAGTATTACTTTTCCCACATTAAAAAATTGATAGTGAGTTGTATTCAAACACATAATAATTTTCAGAGTACATCACAGTAAATATGAATTGTAGAGTTATCCAAACGAGAGCTGTACAATCCCTCCCTTCCGTTTCAAAACCCTCCAAAGGGCGCACTGCACAAACCCTACCCGAGGGACTCCTCTCTATAATTCCCACACTCGATCCTACCACTATTGACTCACTTCCCCAATACGACATATGGCAGTAAGAAACGGCAATACTACTACGAAGTTGACGTTGGTAAAGGAATCGCTCCTAATCGCTATCAGAGTCGTCATCAAATGTCATCCGAGTCCCCTCGAATTTAGTGAGAGTGCCTCTCTGTGAAGGTGCTGCCTTTGCTGCCCAGGAGGGATGGTTAGAAGGCGCTTCAAGCTGCTTGACTGGGGTAACCTGAAGAGGTACACTCCGACCTCCTTCCGACTAAACGATCATAAAGTGCTTCAGCCGGTTAATATAAGCCCACCACCACGCACCCTTGGAGACCATCATATTGTGTAAATGAATGTGCGCGACAAAGGCAGCACGCTTAGACAGAACAAAGCGGCATGTCGCCCAACGGCGCTTATCGTGAATTGTTCCCGTTAGCAAGATCGAGCTAGGTAGGCTTGCGTCTCTACGAACTATTTGAAGGTAGTAGAGTCTTATATTCATTATTAGACCAAGTCACACTGTTACGTAGTAATGTTCCTGTACTATCCACACACGCCGTGGACGGCGAGTTGAGATCGCCGACTTTCACTTTCGCCGCTTACCGGTTGTTTCTTAGACTTCACTTGGACCGGTGATGCCTCTCCGCTGTCCTCATCCACATGGCTAGTAGAGGCCTACACAGTTTGTTTATATTACCCTGCCCATGTTCTATGAACTGTATATAATACCTCCGGGCTCTCTGCCATTCTTCGTACTTTAGCGTTGACTCCGGGTGCGTCGGACTGCCAAGAGCGCTTGACGTCCCGAGACTCTCCTTTTCCTTTTCCTTTGCCCTTTCCTTTCCCTTTTCCCTTCCCTTTTCCTTGTCGTTGAGGCCGGTCTGACCTCGGGGGAGGGGATGCCTAAAACGCATCTCGCATACAACATGGTAGACTGTATATAAGACGGAGCACTTTCACATACGTTGAGGAGAACAATTCGAGTGAAACGGTTAAATATAAACATACTGGGGATCAAGAACATCCCGTGAAGCGTTCCAAAGGCGGTGCAGTTAGATACAATACTCTAAGGTAAGAAAGGGGACGTCGTCGACGGCAGTTGAAAAATAAGGAGTCTATAAGGTGTGGAGAGTCGTTCGATGAGAAAAATGGACCTTAGGGTGGGTTTAAACGCTATATATGTTTCTTATCTTATATTCTACAAGGTGGTGCGAAGTCTTATCTTATATTCTACAAGGTGGTGCGAAGGAAAGGGCCCATACCTCATGATTTTCTAGCGCGTGAGCGTTACGTGTGAAGTAAGGTACCCGCGTGAAGCTCTTGGGTTAATGCTGGGTCAACTATTGTGATAATCGAATTGGGCTCTGAGTAATGGCGTCAAAACGACAAAATCATTACATAGAGAAATGTGCTGGCAGACTTTGATTTTGGTGTCATCCATTCAAAAATGGCTCAACTAACCGATATGCAACGTTACTTTATCGTGTGTCTACGCGAGGACAAACATGTTTGGGGTGCAAGAATCATGAGCAAGGAATTTCCCCGTTTTTTCGAGAACATCAGCGATAAACAAGTCAGGACCGTACTCCAGAATTTGAAGCAGATGGAGGACATGTCGAGCATCTCGCATGATTCTGCCAGCACATTTCTCTATGTAACGATTTTTTCTTCAAGCGATTACTCAGAGCCCAATTCGATTATCATAATGGTTGACCCAGCATTAGAAAGAGCTCGCCGAGAGCTTCATGCTGGTACCTCACTTCACACGTAACTCTCACGCGCCAAAAAATTGCGAGGTATGGGCCCTTTTATTCGCACCACCCTGTATATTATATGCTGTAACCGCTATACGCCCATTTCCCCATTACATTATTTCCATCATCAAAGAAGTCATCAACTACTTCCTTTCTCTTAACCACAGCCTCCTCCTTACTCTCCCTCTTCTCTATAGTCCGTTCCTCAATCTCCTTTTGGCTTTCCAATCGGTTCTGTATAGACTCCCGAATAGACTCCTGCTTCGCCAATTCCCGAGGCTTCAGGCGGCCTTCCTTCGGAAACAAGGAAATGTATTTTTCACCGTGAGGGTAAAATTTAATGTACTGCAAGTCGCGCTCAAGCTTGCCCATGCGCTCCTGAATCTCCCCCGGATTCGCCTCGGACTTCCCCTGGATGCACTCGGCCAACTGTCGCCGGCACGTTTTCAGTTTCCGTTCCACTTTTTGGCGCTCCACGAATCTGACGTACTTGTATTTCTCGAAGAGCTTCTCCTCGGCCTCGGTAGACTGCCGGCCTTTCGGTCGATCAGCGGCGGTTTTCTCCATTGGCAACTAAGTAAGCGCAAACCTATCGAGAGCCGTGGCCAGAAAACACAGTAAAGATGCTTTCATGCCGCCACGTAGAGCGGTGAAATTGTTAGGCCTATAGTTGGTGGGAATCCTCCAGAGTTAGGAGCCCTACCTACATAAATATCTTCCACTGGGTAAGTACTAGATCTTTCTGTACTTGTGCTTAGGATGCTCTGTTCGTTGCTTTCGTAGCTCACTTTGAATTCTGGTTGATTGCGAAGTAACATTGGAATTGCTTCCAGTCTGACGGCCTACTTCTCATGTACATTACGGAACATTACAGTCATTTCGAGAGCCACGTACGTCCTATTTTGAATTGGGATTTGTTCACAAATTCTATAAATGAGTCTTGTTAGGAATTAGTGACCAAGCAACTGTAAAGAATTACCTTCTGAAGCCTTCCAATCAGCGGCCCTGAGCCAAACCGTGCGCAGCACAAATCGCCTAACTGCATGAAAAGCACGAAAGTACCAGCTTCGTTGGAGCTCGCCCTAATAGATATCTTCCCGATTCGGTCGTCGAAAGGGGTTTGAAGACCCTGCATATTCTGCTTAATCTCTTGGACCGTTTGGACTCAAATTTCTTCCTCTGTCAACTGGGCTTGCAGTACTGTGGTGAGCACGTTATGTCCATCTTGACTCCTAGAACGATCGAGGGCTCGTGGAAATCGCGTTTCGGAGGTCGCAATTGGTCGATGTCGAACCTTACTGTGGCGCTTTCATCTGCCTTACGTTAGGGTGCTGTGCTCTATCAATAATTTCTTTCACTCGGCATCGCTGTGTTGCCCAGAAGTGATAGGTATTCCCACTCAACACTGGCCTTCTCTTGCGCGCTCAGTTCTTGTGTAGACGGTGCCGTCATTTCGCCCCATTACCCCTTGCCGGTCTATCTAGACCGTAACCTCGAGTGCTCTATAGATAAAGGACGCCAATCGGTGTATTTTGCAGTAGCTGTGGGGCAATCTGAGCCTCTTAGATAGCCTAGAGTTGGCTGGAAATATGCGACCGTTCGAGCGCTGAGGCCCCGTCCTTACTGTCTACGTTCAGCTTGTCATCATTTGACACTATGAAGGCCCCTTCTATTCTCTTCTTACAATTCACCCTCCTCGCCGCCCTGCTGTTCGCGTAAGTGGCATTTGATGATCTGCACGTCTCATTTATCACTGTAGGTTACAAGGTTGCAGCAAACAGGAGTCTTCAAAGGCAACAGCAGTGGAGACCCGGTCAAGCGGTCTTTTCCTCAACAATGCGGTAAAGCAATTCCTCTCCGAACGTCACCGATTGGTCCCAATTTAGGGTTCGCTTGGATCTCAATCGTGTCACCAGGCGAATCAACCCTACTCACTTCGAGTGGATCGATTAAAGAACTCTGACGGCACATGGAGCAACAGCATAACAGCGGACTGCGGCAATGCTCACAGGTGGGACCAGTACAAAGTTTTATAGGAAATATGTTCCCATTTAGGGCGCTGAAAAAGACAGATGCTGATCTCCCTGAAGCGGTTAAGTCGAAGCTGCTTGATGCGAAGATGTCCTGCAACGACATTTGGGAAGCCTTCGGCACGAAGGGCTCCGCCAGCGCCATTAGCCTCCGATCCATGTGCAGAGAAGCTCTCGGAGTCTCTGTGTGATTTGAAGTCCTCACGCTCGTGTGGCTGTTCATTCCTGATGGTTGAGTTGCTGACGCGTATCTTGGTTGATCCTGCAGGCCTCTTTCAACCTCACCAATGAGATTCCCAACCATACAGCTGCTCATCCTTGCTATGGTTTCCTCCCCAAGGTAGGCTCGAGCTGTTTGCCCCCGAGCTAAGTGGTCGTCATCAGTAACGTGGAAGCGTTCGACTTCGGCCATCTTTTCTCTATCGGACATTCGATTATCTCCAGTTTCATGCCGGGTAGGTGTCCCTTTGTTGTCGACTACATTCAGGCGTCGTTCAGGACAGAAAGAGTCTTCCCCACCTCCCCCTCCTCCGCGGAGAGCACCGAGTCGCAGTCCAGCGAGGCAAGCTCCTCCTCGTGGGCTGGGACCAAGCCCCTCCCGGTCAAGTCACTTCCGGCGTAATCGTTCTACGAGTCGAGTCCGGCCGCCCACAACGAGCGCTGCAAGGCCCCAAGCCTCGCGAGCGACCAACACTGCCTCAAGGAGGAGTGAACCAGAGCAGGTGGATCCCGATGTGGACAAGATGCTGGACGGCATCGACTTCGATAGTCTCAGTTGACTCTCGCCAGCTCGAGTCTCCAATTCATTCGCTTACGGTCTTACAGTCTGTTTAGATGTACTGACGATGATGACATTGTGCTGCTGCCTGTTGAAGCTTGTCTTTATCCGTTCCTCATTGGGTTTCCAATTAGCAGAGCCTCAACTGCTGTGCCTTGTTCACGGAGCTCTTCTCAAGTGTTTTTCTGCAGCTTTCTTTCAAGCCCCTTTCACACACATGATTTACTTCCGTTACATCTTCGTCGCCATTGCGGCCGTCTTCCTGAGCGGGTAAGATCCAAAGTTAAACTGCTTGTATTGCATCTGTTTCTTGCTCAGTATGAAGCGTGGTTGCGACAAGAAAAGGAGAGGCCGTGCGCCTCCGCCGACCACTACTACAACTACTACTACTACCACTACTGAGTCGACTACCCCCGAGCCGACTACGACAACACCCGAGCCGACTACGGTGCTAGCAGCCACAACTGCTGAGAGCTCCGTGGTACCCGAGGTCGCAGAGGTGGAGAAGGCTTCTGCTGAGCTTAATAATACTCTATCGTCTGGCGGAGAGGAAGAGCTTGGTAGGCTGATAGCATATGCAGGTCTAGATTATGGTTTTTCTATCAGATGATGCTCTGTCGAATAAGACAGGCTCGGACGATAACTCCTTCGACGCAGCTGTAGCCGCGCATAACTCTGCTGCCCATCGAGTATCCGTAGAGCCGACCGGTCCCGTGAACATTGACGACGAGTCGAGCAAGGGCTCGGAGACAGCTTGCGAGGCTCGGTTCGGAGGCGACACTGATGAGAGTGCCAAAGTGTACATGGCAAGGCGGAAGTCTCGCTCTGGCAAGTGGATGGTGAGAATCCAAGCTAACTGCGGCACTAATAGGTAGGCCTACTCTTAGCGATGTCTGGATTGGATCTCATTTCTGTTAGCTCCAAAACCATGGACAGCAGCTCCGATCTTGGTGAAAAGATGACCGATGAGATGACCTGTGAGGAAATGTTCGCCCTAATCGGCATCACCTCCGAATCCACTCTGGAAGACTTCGAGGCGGTCTGTGCTGGGCGAGGACATTCTGGCCAGCGAGGCAACTCCACAGCTGCGGCAGTGAGGGGAGGCCCTCTGGTCCTTACCGGCATCAAGCGGAATGTTGTTATTAACCAGGAAGAGCAATGGGCCAGAGCTGGTCCTAGCAAGAAGCGCTTCCTGCTTCATGCGTGAAAACAATGTCATGCTAGCTCGCTGTTGCGATCTGTACAAACGTTAAAGGCGCGTTCGCCTAACCTTTGCTTTGCGGTTGTGTTCTCCTTTCCTTGCACCATCATCACATTGCTAGTTATTTTCAAGCCTCTTTGATACCTGGAACGAAATGAAGTTCTTCACTCGTCAAACCATCTTGCTTGCCAGCGCCTCCTTGGCTCTCATCGGGTAGGCTCTGCTGTCTCTGCCGTGGTATTTGTCACGTTCGCTCTTCCAGGCTCCAAGGTTGCGGTTCTAAAGACAAGAAGGCAGCAGTTGAGGCAGCTGTTGAGGACCTCGCCACGGAGCAGGCCGACTACGACAACTTCGTAAGTCTTATCCTCAAAGATGATCTTGCTCGGCGTACTCTGTTCCTTCAGTCCGTCGAGAATCTTTTCCGAGGCAGCGGCGGCCGATACCAGATCTGCAGCGTTAATGGCACCGACCCTGAGATGCCTGACTCCGTACAGGGTCTCTTCAAACTCCGAGTGGAGAGGATTCTAGGCAATGGAGAGAGCGAGTGGAAGGCAGTGCTCCATGGCTTCTGTGGAGCTGCTGGGTGAGGCTCGGAATTCCCTTAACTTGGTGTTTATGAGTGTCTCTGCATCTCAGGCACCTTGAGAAGGAGCTCGAAGCCAACCACACTAGCAAGCTCCAAGGCGAAATGGATTGCAAAGGAGTTTGGGGTGTCTTCGACATCACCCACGACTCGGGCCTTGACGCCGTCGTTGCCGTATGCGACGAAGTCCTGGGGCCACAGTCTAGCACAAACTCCACTGCCCCGGCCAACGCCACCGAAAGTACACCCACCAGCGACCCTGCCGCTGTTGCGAGGAGGAATCTGCTGAAGAGACGCTACCACCGTGCAGCTCTCCATTTCAGTTAGAAAGCTATGAGGGTTTAGAAGCCCTGCAGCAATATGATACATGTCATGTTAAAGGCAAAGTTGTCAGTTGACACGCAGCTGCATTGAGATGCCCTTGCGTTTTCACATAGGAAGGTGTATCATAAACTCGACCTGGCTTTCAGATTTCCCTCAAGCCTCTTAATCCAAAAATGCATCTCTGGCGCAGTGCAGCCGCTCTCTTGGCCCTTTTGGGTCTCACTATGTAGAAATGCACGGGACGCTGGTACGAGTTTTTCATGCTGCCTTGTTAGGCTCCAAGGCTGCAGCAACAAATCCGATGCGTCTACGACAGGATCCCCAGCGGAAAATGAACCGGCTGCCGGTACGTACACCAGTAGCCAATCGAGCAGTGAGAGCTTCCGACACCAGAAGAATTGGTCTGTCTATGTGAGGCAGCGGGTGTTGTGGGAAATTGTTACCTTGTTATCCTTTGCAGCATCCCGGTAAAACGACGCACAAGCAAGTGTGCACCGCGAGATACAACGATACTAGAAGTGGATTGGAATACGACCTGAAGTTGGAGCGACGGAAAGATGGCAACACGCCATGGACTGCTAAACTTTCGGGAAACTGTGGTGACAAACAGTAGGCTAACGCAATACGGGGAATGGTTGGATTGCTGTGGTTATAATCAGGAATCTTGAAGCCGAGCTCTCGGGGGAGAACTTGGAAAATCTCCAAGGCGAGAAGGACTGTGTTGCGGCTTGGGCCGTGCTGGGCGTCACCCCACGAGTTATCGTTGCACGGAAGCACATCCCACCAGTGGTGAAGTTGTGTCAAACGGTGTTCGGCACATAGCTCTTGGAGCTATTCCATAGTTAGACGTGTATCCATGCAATTGAATTGTTTGTATAATGCCCTTTGGCTTAGAATCCACACAGACGCAAGGAGCAAATTTGTTTTGTTGATGAAAACGGGCTGTGCCGAGAATTGAACTCGGGACCTCTCGCACCCTAAGCGAGAATCATACCACTAGACCACACAGCCGATGCAATTTCGTGCTTGTTAAACTTATCTACAGAACTTTTCAGCTTGTTAATCTTCCACAGCACAGGCCCCTTATGGATCTCCATCCTTTCCTCAACCTCCTTCTCGCTATCCTAGCGGTATTCATCGGAACAGTTGAGTAAGTCTCCTATGCTTTGCGGGCTACTGTGCGCATTGGCTTTTCCTCAGGATTCAAGGATGCTCTTCGAAGAGTGGCTCTTCTACTCGTGGAGGAGCCAATGGTAACTCCACTGAATCTGCGGCCGAAGAAGGTGTCGACGCGAAGCAGGCATACAAGCAAGCTGTAGGTTGCTGTCCCTCGCGCGGGTCCGTAAGTCATCTGTTTTTTCTTGCAGGCTCCCGATGAGGTCAAAGACGGCGGCAAGTTCAAAATTTGCCGCGCTGCCTCAACTGACGGCATGTACAAGCTCTCTGTACAGCGAACTTTGAAGACAGGCGATTCGCAGTGGAAAATCAAGTTAGTCGGCGAGAAGTGTGGCGACAAGACGTAAGTTCAGAAGGTGTTCGAAGCAGCCAAATATTTCTTGATATTCAGTGGCCTAGAAAAGGAGATCGCTGATGACACTGCCAAGGCCTTGCAGGGTGAAGATGTTCCCTGCAAGACTGTGTGGTCGAAGTTCGAAGTGACCGCTGACAACCCGAGCCGTCTGAAGACTCTGTGCACGGACGCAGCTTGGCTCGGTGCAGCGTCTGACGAGTAGCTGCTGCTCTGTTCAAGTGAAGACCAGAGACCCCTGCATTGTCAGGCACACCATGTTTAATGTGTTAAAGCTGTCCAGTAGAACGGTGCAAATATCGATTGAGTTAACCTTCAATTGAGTGCAAGGCACCGTGCGTGGCAGTGGTTTCGTAATGAAGTTTTCGCGTCCGAGTCTGCCTTTGCTTCTGCTAATTGGCTCATACGCAGTCACTATGCTACAGTAGCAATTACTTGTTATTACAATACTGCTATTACATTATATTCAGCCTTGAAGGTTGTGGCTCAAAAGAAGAGATTCAGAGCGAGCAATCTGGTGCCTCGAACCCTGACGCCAGTCCCTCGGCAAGCTCTAGTGCAGCCTCACAGTCCTCTAGCTCCTCGTCAAGTTCGAGGACCAGTGTTCGCAAGAAATGGAGTCGCATGGTCAGCTTGCACCTACGCCGCGGTACGCTAGTACTATCTTAGATTCCCGGCACACCCGGCGACACAATTCAGAGTTGCGACGCCAGCGCGGGCACGTACCACCTGATTCTAAAACGGCTTAAGCGGGGTGGTCAGAACAACTATGAGGTCTCGATGATCGGCAATAAGTGCGGAACTGAAACGTAAGCCACCGTCACTGGCACTGAGACCATCTTCACTTCTTAGGGTTGCCGAGACTCCTCTGAATGACGAGAATACCGCTAAGCTTCAGGAGGACGGCATATCATGCGCCCAAGTTTGGGAGGCCCTCGCTATCACAACTGCGGGCTCTAATGAAGCTACATTGTCTGCTATGTGCACTAAGTTAAAAGAAGGCCAATTGTGATCATGTGGCCCATCATGTGTTTGTGACTATTGTACGGTTGTTGTGAGCTCGTTGTTCCTTTGGGGTTCTGGTATGTACTTGAGTTCAAGTTGTGCCGTGGAGCTAAGAACACCATTGCTCTACACAACGTGGAGAACACTGAGTCTCGAATCTTTGTGGCGCAGCACCGGAGAGTGTTTCAATCATACATAGAACAAACACCATATATAGACAGAGATGCTCAGTGATGCCAAGCTCCTTACCTTTTTATAGGAGGAAGCTGGGCTCAATGAGCCGGACGCATTATGAAGTGCTCTGAAGGCAGACCGCGTCGCGTAAGCTGTAGAATGTAAGCTTGGTCTTATACTGATTCCTACGCCTGTTCCATCCTGTTACCTTGTTCCCCTGTTATTATCCGATCGAGACCATGCAATATTGGTCCCTGTTGAGCTCGCGTACGTGTTTTTATCCACGGAAAAGCACATCGTACAGCCGCACGTTTGCTGGGACAACGAGAGTATTGCCGCTCCACGTAGCACAACCTGCGGTATATCTAGCCACTGGTTTGCTCAAAGTAGCCCTATCGATATCTACATCCATTATAACGTTGGGATCGGCTAGTTTCACTGGGGGTCCCTTTCCTGAACGTAAGACTGGTGGATCGTGGTGCAGTTACTGTGTAAATTGCATAATCTAAAATGACTGCCGCAACGCTGCCTCCTTCCCGAACCGCAAGCGATATCAGCGATGCTTTTAAGACCAGAGAAGTGATCTCTCGAAGCGAGCTCCCCAAAAGTGGGGCCTCTGACGTGAGAGAGGCTAATGCGGCGTTGCTGGAGGCAGTTGGCAGTGGGCGGTCCAAGGCCGTGCTGGCACTCGTGCATCCCAAGAAGGACGCCGCGGTTATGGCTGATCCGAACGCCACCGACGAAGTGAGCTGGCAAGAGCCACTAGTGCATGGTTGAGAAGGACTCGGTTGTGTCTGTTTCAGGATGGGTGGAGCGCCCTCCACATGGCAGCTGGACAAGGGTCGCTGAAGATAGTAAAATGCCTGCTGCAGTACGGAGCAGATCCCAACATATCTAATATGGTAAGCGAGCGTCTTTGGGGCAGCTATACGATGATTGAGGGAGATGTTGGATGATCGGAAGTGGAACTAGTGGCTTGGTAAATGCAAATTAACCCCCTCCCCCCTTTTGGTGGCATACAGACGCTGCGAGAATTGAGAATTCTTGTAGGTCGGCATGCGCCCGCTGCACGTAGCCTGTCGAGACGACCAACTCGAAGTTGTGAAGTGCCTCGTCGACCGAGGTGCCACTGTCGAGTGTTGCGCAAGCGTCAACTACTGCGGTGGCTCTAAGGTGAGCTTTGGAGAATCTTTGCTCTACAGGCACTTGGTTTCAGGGAGGATGGACGCCTCTTCACTTCGCAGCGTTCAACGGTCACGTCGCCATCGCCAAGTACTTGCTAGAAAACGGCGCCAACCCTAACGCCCAAACGACAGTAAGCTCTGCAGTTCTGCTCTACGGTTTCGCAATCCCGGCACTTTCAGGACGGAGAATCGCCTCTGCATCTTGCAGTGTGCCACTGTAATACCAAGAAGGCGACCAAGTACCGTCTCGAGACCATTCGGCTGCTCATTGAATACGGTGCCGATCCTTCCCTTAAATGCACCCGTCCGACAGCATACGATTTAACCAGCCCCGAGAAACTGCTGCCGTAAGATGCTCCAAGGCAAGCCCGTGAAAATCATTTTGGTCAGGGTCGGTACAACAATGCTGCACGCTGCAGGTCGGCGAGGGCAGAAGGATGTCTTCAAATTGGTAAGCTCTACGTTCATAAATCTTCCCAACGCACTGTTGCTCCAGGTGACGGAATTGCTGGGGCCTCAGCCAGAAGACTCCGAACCCGCGATTATCGAGAAGAAAATTTCTCGTGAGCAATCAGACCGTTTCGCGTCAGTTTCACCTGTGCCTTCTGTCAGGCGTTGCATATTTGTTCTCCATCAGCGATGGCGAGGGGAACAAGCCGACATACTTTTTCTGATGCTGCTCATTGAACAGTGCTCAATCCGTTTCTCTGTAGATAACGCTTTGTATATATTATTTTTGCACTTGTACCATTTTTCCTCTAACACCCTCCGCTGCCTGCGCCCTCGCCAAGGCCGGTGCTTACCCGTCTAAAACGACCCACCTTTGGGACGACAGTTAACCTTAGAAATGCTGTACTGTTGGAGTCCTTAGGAGCCTATAGGAGCTATTTCTTTATTACCATGCATTGCGTTGCTGAATGTGACGCGTAAAGGTGTCACGGGGAAATGCCAGGTGCCGGGATCGAACCGGGGACCTTTCGGATGCGAGCGCAAAAAATTTGTCGAATCTTTATTCCTTATTTCTTTTTGCTTGTCTTTCCATCACTCTTGTGTAGCGTTATTAGTCTCTCTCTTCAAGAGTCTCTCCATCTTTAGATGCTCAATGCATCGGTGGTGAAACTCACCATAGCATCCTCTAGCAAACTTGCATTGCGAAGACACCACAGATGTCTTAGAATTGCTGTTATTGACCAACACCAGTAATTAATTACTAATAATGACGCATACAGTTCATCTTGACCTCACTTACCTTCTATTACCCTATCACTTGCTGGTCGTGGGATAGATTATAATAATCATGTTGAGTTAACAGTTGGACACTTCCCTATCTACACAGCCATTAACTCCCCAATGGCATCATCCTCAGCCGGGGCTTTAGCGGACATGATGGGCGGCGGTGCCTCTCGGAGCCAGGAGCGGCTTGTGGCACTGCTTTCGCAGGCTCATAGAGCGGACAACGTCGAGGTCCGAATCGAGCTCCTACAGCAGGCTGCGGAGCTGCTGCTGTAACGAATGCATCGAGAGGCTCCGTTTGATGGTCGTGAGGTAGATACCATAGCGCACCTAACGACCAGCGAATCGACGAGTTCTTGGATACTTTTCTGGCCTTCCACTTGGACCGCTTGGCGCCTATCCGACGGTTCTGTGCCCATTTCGTGCACAACCTTTGTTATACTAGGTCACGGTAAGCTGGGCGCCGATGATTGGTGGGAAAACTGGCTCTAGAGTGACCTGGGGTTCGTAGTGCCCTTTCGGACTGTGAATGTGATATAGGCCAATTCGACTTTAGAATCTGATTTCATGGGACACCTTGTGGAGAGAACGATGGTGAGATTATGCAAGTCGAAGGTTAGGAAAGTTTCCATTTCGCCGGATGAGGTTTCAATACCATCTCCATCACGTACCTTTTTTGCATTACCGTATCGCTTTCGTTAGGTATTCGCTGAGGTGTCTTTCAACTCTCTGCACACTACTATCCGATACCGACACCGGCGTCGTTCGCTTGGCTTTGGAGGCAGCTCGAACCATCTACCCCCGAGCACTGTACTGGACGAGTGTTGTCCAGAAACAGGTGATTTTGTGAAGTTAATGAAGGCGAATGAAGATCGGGTTTAGGCGCAACAGCAACTTAGATTGATAATGATGTCTGGCGATGCCGATGGTCAGTCTGCGGCTATGCGGTACCAACAGCAGCAGAGCGCTGCTATGGCCAGAGAAAGTGCACAGTTGTTGAGGGCAGTGCTGGCTGGTATAGCACAGCACACTACTAGGGGTAGTACGGGGGGTTCACTGGAGCAATGGACTAGACTTCTCGGAGACCTGAGCTCGGGGATATGAGCATTGCGGAGCTCTGGTCAGTTTTCAAGGATGACAGTTTCTTTCATATAGTCGACTAAATGAAAGTCACTGTATCTCTGATATACTCGGTATTCCTGTGTATGAGCTTGCTCTAACTTCCCCATGCTCAGGCCGTCATGCTACATTCATAGCAGCCGTCGACGCCATCACAGTGGTGGCGCTGTGCCAGAGTTCGCTAGAAGGCAGCGGCACCGATACCAGCGGGAGAGCTCTCGGTATGAAGTCGCAAGCGTATCTTGAGGAATTCGGAGCGAGCTGCTTGGATGATCTCAAGTAGAATGGTGGGGTGCGTAACACACCGGGTCGACTAGTTGTTTAGGTTATCCTCGCCGTTGCAAGGAGATGCTGCGGACAGCTCCTTCCAGGGCGGACTGGACGAGGCACAGCTCCAGCGTGAATCGGAACAGATAGTACTTGCGTTATGTAAGATGATGCTGACTGTATCACATGGGGAGGAGTGGGATGAGGGGACTAATGAGGGCTCACAGGAGGACAAAAGGACAGAGGTAGTGGAGGCAGGGGCATCGAAGGGAGTAGGGGAATAAAGGGTCTTACCGGAAGGAGCACGTCTGACGTTTCTTCTTGCCCTGGGAATAAATTTTTCGGCTTAATTGTCATTATATCTCCGGATTAAGAACACGGTGTGGTTACCGAGGAATACATAGTGGGTAGTGGGGTGGCCAGTGATTCCTGGTTTCGGTCGGCGGAAGGATAGCCCTTGTCCGTTTGTTGTGTGTTTTGCGAACGTGGGCGTTCGGGTTTTATGGACCCGTTTGTTCAGGCAGAGATGGTATCAGTGGTGAGGGCGCTGGGAGTGCTTGGTGCTGAGAGAGCGACGGCTAACGCACAGGCAAGTTAGGCTGCAGGGATGAAGTAAACTGCGTATAAGATTGTGTTGCTCTGTCTCCTTGGACTGAATGCGACATACGCTCTGTGAGATTGAACTGGCTATTTCGTGTAGCTCTGCACTTGGGAGCCCTAGGCGACTGGAGACGGCCCTGAAGCCGTTGGATCCAATGGAGTTGGATCCTGTGTAGGTGGTACATGTTTTCCTTAGGGGATCATGCTGACCTTCGCGAGTGGGTTCGAAGATCTGATGGAAGTATCTAGCAAGACCGGCAAGCTCCGTTCGGCTCTTATACAGGTAGGATCGGATCTAGACTTGTCGAGGGTAGTGTTGCCTACTTGTTTAGGCAGTAAGGAGAATGCTAGCATCGCCGCAGTGTACGCAATGGCAGCCGAGGCTGGCAGCTATCTTACAGCAACTTCTACAGGCTGCAGGTAGTAGGGTAGTCGGAGAGGGTCTATGAAAATGAAAGCAATCGTTTGGGGTTGGGGAGCAGGGGTGGCTGAGGGGAGGGATTCGTTCGACAGCCCGTCGATTAGGCGTATCGTAATGAATGCGGGGATTACTATTGATACACATTACAGTGGAGAGTAGAGCTCAATAGCAGCTTCTCCATAGATGACATTGTGATCTTAGAGACTTCTTAATAGTAAAAATCGGACAGTACGAGGCACGAATGTGTGTGTCTGTTGTTCTTGTTCTATTCGCCCTATCAGGTCAGACAGAACAGGAGACTTTAGATCAGATGGTGTTCGAAGCAGAGCAGGCTAGACTGCGTGAGGTCTTCGCTGGTGAGGTAGTCCGAGGGGATTGTGGGGATCATATGGTTATCTTGCTTTTTCCCGATCTCCCTATATATTAATTTAATGTAAACACGTGTTAATGTATTGCAATCCGAGCAACTGCTGCCGTGAATGGAATGTAGCGGATGACAGTGGTGTAATTCTCGAAGTCTCGTGGCCATGCTTTCTGCCGGAGCCCATGACGTGGTTTAGGACCCCACTCGACCAGAGCCTCATGCTAAGCGGAGGAAGATCGAAGGGGATAAGAGAACAGGGGAAGTGAAAGCATTGCCTGGTAGAATGCAGAGAGGTTGATAGTGTAAGAGTAGCATTAAATTAGCTAGGTGTCGACATGGTTGATGAGGAGCACGTAGTAGCTGTGTGTGCCGTCCGAGCTACGGGATCGAATGATTCTCTTACCAGGATGGTGCAGAAGTTGTTGGGGCGGTTGCCGAGGAAGCTTATCAATGTAGGGCTCTTGGGACGGTCGAAAAAGGACGGATGTGTGAAGCAGCGCGTTTAACGTATCTTTAACAACTTGGACACGTCACTAAAAGCGCAATGCGCTGGATATCCGCGATGATTCGTGTGGCGCGTGCTCTTGTTGAAACTCCCTCGTCAAGGGGGATTGCTGCAGGGCATTTTGAAGCGGTGTTGGCTCTGCGGTTGAGTCGCTAGTTTCATATGTATAGACTGCTTACTACTGCGTAGTTAGATTATGAACCCCCTCGAGAACGTGAACGTGTTCTTCTGTCTTCAGCCGGAAGCCACAGTTCAAAGAGTTATAAGGGTGACAGATGCGGATGGCTTCAGCAATACGGCCACGGTTCAGCGGAAGCTCGATCGGGCGAAGGCTCTGTTCAGCTGTTCAGCGCAAGACTTCTTGGACGAGCCTTCTGAGGAAGGTAGGAAGGTTGGGGGTGTTACCGTTATGAGGTGCTCGTTGTAGATGAGGAGATCTATGAGGAGCCGCCGGAGGTGGTGACACCGGTGCCGAAGGAAGCGACTGTGGCCGCTATGGATGCTGCAACTGCTAAGGAGGCAAGGAACGATCTGGCTAAGGTGGGTATCTTTGGATTCTGCCGAGTGCGATAGTCCGTGGGTTTCGTGGGACTGTGCTCATCCTAGAGTGATGAGGTTTTTTGAGCTTGATGGGATGCTGAGGCAGAGACATTTGATACTGTTTCATAGTGGATCAATTTCTATCAGTGGGAATCCTAGGATAGTCTGTCTGTTAGCGTAAAGCATGTAGGGATAGGGGCGAACAGGGGCTTATCAAATAGCCCGCAGCGGTGGGAATGAAAATAGTGGTGAGGTCAGGTGATATTCTCCAGCGTTCTGAAGGCCATGAGTCGATACGAGAGCTCGGCGTTGAGCGCGCCTTGCTTCGATAAAACCGCCACACAATGGTTCAAGGACACTTATTTGTGTCTAGTAACACATCTCTGTACGACAAGGGGGAAGGAGGTGGAGTTCACGAAGGCAGCCATGGAGTATCTTTCGGGTAAGTTGTTGTTATCTGCGACCTCTGCAGTGGAATTTGGGACGAATTCGGGTTTGGGTTTTGGGTTTCCCAGTTGATTAAGCGTTGTTTAGATCGGACTAAGCCGACCGCTGCGACAACACAGCAGGTTCATTTGGTAAGTTGCATTTTTGTGAGGTGCTGAGCAGAATTGGTGGTCAGGTCGAATGTGGTATAGTGGATTTGATGGCAAGTCGTCATGCCTTGGATGCCGCCTATAGAGGTGAGTGTGGTTGATGCTTAGTTAATACAGGCGCGGCATTAAGCTGAGGCTGCATGGACTTAATTATTCCTCTCGTGCATGCAGGCTAAACTAAGTGATGTATTGTAGATCACATTAGAATGTATTTCCTATACGAAGGTGAATAGAAGTAGTCGTTGTGAGTAACTGCCGATGGAGGGCTGCTCGCTCTGGCGGTAGCCAGTCGATCGCGTTACGGCTTTCTTGCGCTGGAGTTGGCGAACTGCTGGAGAAGCTGATAGAGCGAGTAAAGTCGGCGCTTGAGTGTGCGGCTTTGAATATGACAGGCGGCATTTAACGCTCGCCAACCACCAGCTGCATTCACCTGCTGCTTAGCCTCCTCTTTAGACCGGAATACCGCTTTGTCGTACGAGGGTGCCGCGGAGATACTTCTAGCCGATATCAACAAGCGGGACTATCTCACAGTGTAGCATCATCAACGCCCAGAGGTCTCCTCCCAGAGCCCTTGTCAGTCATGACGTTCGAGCCCTCCTGTTGGCTCTACCTGCTGTCCCAAGATGCTTCGTGGATTTCCTCTGGCACTCAGCCTCGTCATCTTCGGAACCAGTGAAGCAGAGACGGCAAGTGAGATGATCGTTTGTATGCCGCTGATTGCAGTTGCACTGGTAGGCACTATTAGCCTTGCGAGCTGTGATGGTGGAAAGAGTGGGCGCTGAGCGCTCGGCCCCAGGAGTGCCGACGACACGGCAAAGGTTAGTGACCCATAGACCTTCGCGTTGGAGCTTTCTTTCAGTGCCTTCTTGGGGCTGGCCCGCACCAGCACGCTGGGTTCAACAGAGGAGATCAGAGCAGATGCCACGAAGCTGATCTTGGCGCCTGATAAGTTCTATAGCCCTGCAACCCTCCCTGCTGTCGACGCTGCTACTTGCGAGGGGACCTGGCGATGGCCTTAGTGAGCTCGATGGCCGTTTTGATGCTCAGAATCATCGGTTCTTTTTAGCCACGGAGATGGAGCAGATGAGCAAATGGTGGACCCATCGCGAGCGGAGGACTGGGTGGACGCCGAGTGGCTGATGAACAAGTGAGACGGGCGCAGCTTCCGAGAGACCCTATGCTGCTGTGGATTCAGTGGCTTGGAGGAATACGCCTTCGGCTGTTTACTGGACGCCACCGCCCCGGAGCTCTGCGAATTCGCACCGTTCATCACCCATGCGCTGAAGGAAGACTTGAAGGGAGAAGATGAGGCCGCAGCTACGGCGAGAGCTACACTGTAGGCTTCAGCCGCGCTTTTTTCAGAAAACGGCTGATGATGAAGCGAGTGGATGGCTCACATAGAGATCAGGAAAAACTGATTGTGTTAAAATTTGCCAATTCGTTTTTCGAAATGGGGGTTCTCAGTATTCTCGCCGAGTACCAGAGCGGTTCGTATGTCGATCGCAGGTCGCCTGGATTCTATCGGCTGCAAAAGCTGCACACCGTTTTGCGCTGGGATAGCCCTTGGGGGTCAGCCCTTGAATCTTCGTCCTTCTAGGTTCATGCAAATGCTGCCAAAGAGGCCGTCTCTACTTCACTCGGTGGTGGGCTGTGAGCACCTTAATTCGGTAGGAGATGCAGCACTCTTGACGACTCAGCCGATTCTCAGAGCTTGGATGAATGTTTGAAATCCCAAGTCCCGAAGGCCCTCGTGGAGTCCATGAAGGCAGAGCAGGCAAAGGGGGACTCGACTGCGACAGAGAAGACCGAGCCGCTGGTCGATTCTGCTCTGATAGAAGCGATCAAAGAACTTGTGAAACGGAACTGTGAACGTACGCTAGCGCGTGCTAACGAATCAGAGACTCAGTGACTTCTTTGATAGACCCTTCTTAAGTTTGTATTGTTATTCCCACGAAGCATTAATCTTTGTTGCGATTCACGTTATTTCCTGTCGTGCAGGAGAAGCCCTACTTTTCCTCGTTTTCAGCCCCTCGCGCCGCTGACATGATTGCTGGTATATTTTACGAGATGATGAAAGCGCCGGAACTTTACGTGCGAAAACGCTTCTGTCGCGATGATTACGTAGAAGCAGTAACGGCAAATGAAGGGGAACCACCGACAGTAGATAGCCGGCTTCTCCTCGCGGTAAGGGAGGGTTGGTGGCGTTGAGGAAATGCAAGATTGGCAAGATTCGGTGCTTTCCCATCGCTGGTATGCAGGTCTTGCCCGGCTGCCCACATGACACTGTTCTCAATAGTTATCTCCCTGCAGTGGTGAACGATGAGAAAATGTAGGCGGAGCGCAGTGTTTCATATTGGCAATTTTGTCTTGTAAGGTATACTAAGGGCAACCTCCCCTACACCACAGTGGGCATTGGTCGCCTTCTTGAGAAGAGCAGCGGAGCTCGCGTGACCGCCATTGAGGTGAGCTTCTCGGTCGGCTCGTGACTCACTGCGATCCCTCTGTATCCATTTTCACAGAAGACCCCGTTATGGGAGTTTTCAGGTTATTGGCGCCCTTCTGGAAATGAGGGAAGTTCCAACAGCGCGTCTGATGAAAATGATGAACCTCGTCTTCGATTTGCGTGGCAAGAGGTAGCATTCCTAACGTGGCGGTATGAATGTTAGCAAGATGCACATTGAGTCTCGACTAGTCATGGAGAGCTTCGGCCATCCCTTATCTTGTTTTTCTTCAGTTACGAAGTTCAGCACTTGGGTTTGGTGCTGCAGTCCATTGCCGAACGGCTAGAACAGGATGAGGAGCCTCCACCGCTGTTCATGCGTGTCACATTGCAGCTCGCTCAGAACGAGGCAGTGATGGCCAAGTTCATCACCTCGGAAGTGGTATCGAAGTTGCTGCGGAATTCTTCGGTTTGGGAAGTCAACAGCAACTGGAAGGGGTGACCGTCTCCTTAGCTCTGGCGCGCCGTCGCATTTCTTTGGCAGGTTCCGCATGACCGTTTTGAGCTTACTGAAGGCGTTTGGTGATGACGAGCAATGTCGCTTTCTGTTGTGTAGAGAGCTGTGCAGCTCAGTGAGCGAGGGCTATCTTCCAGGCGAAAAGTTACGAGTAGGTGGCGGCGACTTGGCGCCTTGTAGATGTTCTTCGACAGGAGTTGTCCGAGTTCAAGGGCGAAGTGAAGACGGCCCTCCGCGAGTTCCTCCAGCATCCTGATAACAGTGAGGCTTACACAGAAGCCAAGGAGGAACTGAGATTGATATAAACGTTGGAAAAGTTTCCTATTAATTATCTGTTGAGGACGAGTGATGTCACGCTCCACCGCCGACAGTTTCGAAGGATGGATGACGGGCGGGTCCGAGAGTTCGGGAGAGAGGTCGCTCTTCCGGTGCAAAATGTCGCCTAACGCGGCGCGGATACTGCTTAAGAGTGTGATACTGGCATCTAGAGTCGACCACGATCTGATACTGTAAGATAGAGCAGGCTTCTGTGGTCCGGCGCTTCCGACTCCACCATCTCCAGCAACCGGCCTCCGCGACGTGCTGGAGCATTCCCTTCTCTGATGCTGGGTTCAGGTATGTACCGCCCTCATCACCGGTTGAGGACCCCTCCGCTGTTATACTGTCCTTGCAAGCTGCCAATGACACTCAAACGGCTTGTCTGGTCGTCGAATTTAAGAGGAACTTCGCAAGTCAGATAACGCGGCGAAGAGGTGCACCGGCTGTCACGGTGCTCCACTTGGATGCGTCACTTCTTAATAGGTTTTGGAGTTGTCCGAGGGCATGATGAGCTCCTAGGGACGCTGCCTTGCCGTATGCTAGCCCACACCTTCCAATGTGTTGCCGCAGTACACCTGGTTGAGGTCGAGCTCACCCTGGACGAGCTGAAATGCACCCTTCTATTCCGCAGCGAGCACGGTATTCTCGTGGAGCACCGGCTACGGCTAAACGAGGGGTCCCGGGTTAGAAGCGCCATCTTTTTGGCCCTTCTCTCATTGTGACCTTTGTTTAGGTATCTTACGTAGCATCAGAGCAGGTCATCTGCAGCTCTGACAGCGTCTCCTCGCTGTCGTGCTCCTCTGAGCGGTAGGTGCCTTCCTTAGGTCTTTTGCGCATTACATCTCACCCCCATCACTTTCCCTATTTCATTTCCCTTGTTCCCCCCTTCCGGCTCTTCCTTATATTCCGCTTCATATCGTTTCTTGCATGTTTGTTCTGCTTCAGATTGAATGTGGTGTTGATGCCCTTTGCTCAAGGAGGTCACCCTTCATCGGTGGCTGCCTCCACCTACGTCTCGGTATCACGCCCATGCAACGCCCAGGAGATTACTGTAAAGCTCACCCTCTTATCGGTACCATCTATTTCTGGTGTATCAGTTCTCCTCGGAGCGCGGTAATGCTCAAGCAACAGCGGCGGCGGACGTTGATGGCCATCATCTGCACATCGGCTTGAAGGAATCGGTTCTGCCATTGGGGCAGTTGTCAGCATCAAACTTGGCCCCCGATGACATCGCCTTCTCGATATCCCTGCCGGAGCTGCTTGCCCTTGTGGGAGCCTTCCTATCCGAGGGAAGCCTCAAGGGCAAGACTGGCCCCCTGCAGATCTTTTTCGCCCCGGAGGCGGCCGTCTCGGTTAAGTGTCACGGCCCCAGTAGGTGGCGGCTCGTTCCCTTGTGGCACATCCCTTATCTCAGGTGGAATTGACTATGGTGCGTTTGATGTTACGTTGCTGTTGAGTACGGAGAACGGTGACCAGCTCGATCTTGAGCCTCGGGAGCAGCCCCTTGGACGTCGCCACCCTGCCCCACGTTTCCCTCAAGCAAGAGTGCGGAGCCCTGCGACGTCCGGCCCGAGCACGACAACGAGAATCGCCAGCAGCAGCCCACGTTCACCCCCAGCCTCTACAAGACAAGACGAGTCGGTTGCGGGTTCCTCCCAGATGAGTTTCGGAGCTCCCGTCTCACCGGCACAGGTAGCGACGAGCTTGCGTCATGTCTATGGAGCCTGGTGATTGTTAGGGCATAAAACGACACAACTCCAACCCTCCACCACATGAAGAAAACATGCCGGACGAGGTCGAAGTTGTCAAGGAAGAAGACCACGCCACCCTGAGCCAAGGAAATAAGGGCGACGATGGCGCTGAGAATCTTGAGGATTTGAGGTAAGCAATTCATGGCGCGTGACGCATAATCTGCTTCGCTGCTCAGGCATCTTCTTTACGGTGTGGATGATACCGCGGCGAACGATATGCATGGAGAACAGGAAAGCTGGGCAGATCTTCTGCGTGCTATATCTCAAGATGATGACGGTCAGCCAAACCGCAGGCGATGCTGTTGACTTTGCCGACGCTTTAGGTGCGGCGGAGGACCCCCGGCAAGCCCGTGATCATGCTGTATTCAACTTTGATCAGATGTGGTAATTCGTTTCTAAGCAGCATTCATTTACTGTGTTTCTGGCCTTACCTTCCACTGTGTTTCTGACTTAACCCTTTGTTTATCTCTCTATCTGTCCCTATTTGCACCAAATCGGTTGTGTGGGAGCCTCAAATTGAACCGCGCAGTGTCTACCTACGATATCGTCTTCTGAGGCCGTGGCTGGCACTGTTCGACCAGATCCTCGTGGGGTTCTGTGCGGGATATTTGCGTGCAACGTTTGCGTGATCACAAGCGACGATCAGACCCATACCACTCAGAGGGGGTATGTCTCTTGACGTTTCGTTCGTTCCTGGATGGCGCAGTTTTGTTGCGCGCGCGTTGTGCTGGAGGGCTCCACCACTTGATGTCGCATTTTTTATGGTGGCAGTTCACGATCAATGGTCAGCGCTTTTGCACAATTTCCGGCCATCTCTATGGTAACCACTCGATTTACTGTTGCTACAAGCATCGAAACTCTAGTTCATCATGCCCGACTATGGAGATGTCACCCTTCGATTACACCCTTATCTGAAACGGCGCCACGAGGAAAGCAGTTGAATCTGGCAGAAAAAAGCAAAGAGACGATCCCACAGATATAGCTGGGTCCCTCGGGCAGTGAGCAGTGCACTGGTCTGATGAAATGTTGGACGCCAATATCATCCTCTGCGGCCGAAAACCCCGGACCTCGCCTCCGAGACACGGCCCGCGGTGACGTCTCACTCGCACGCGTGCGCAGACGTGACGCAAGGAAGCCTGCGAAAACAACGAAGTTACTGGCAAGCTTTGTAATTTTTATCCCTGATGGATTCGCTATACTTGAATGAGTCGCCCTTCATCGCTTCACTAGCAAGGGATGCGTGCATGAACAATGGAATGTTCCGAGATACATTTGTAAGTACCAAGGATCCACTTCGACGCCCCCCTCCCGTCATTTCGCTCTCCCCGACTCCTCACTCCTGTGCTAGGATGACAGCTTAGTGGTCCCTTCTTTAAACCCCACTTTCAGGTAAGTACCCCCACAAGATTCTGTGATATCCCTCGAAGCACAAGTGTCGCTGGCGACATCGCCTCTACCCCCTTTCTGTTCAATCCGCAAATACGTAAAGCCATAGCCGGCAATCTATCGCTGCCCTTGGGTGTTGTAGGAAGGGGACGTGTTAGACAGATTGTAGGTCAAGTAAGTGGTAAAGTGGTACCTTCTCCTTGCAAATGTTAATGTTTAGGCACTTCGGGAAAAGCCACATCTGCGACCTCTGGTGAAGTCTATTGGTAAACTCAAGAGCGCCTCGATCCCAGTATTAATAGAGATGTGTCTGGTCACTGGCACATTGCAACAAGCCACTCGTATTTCAATCGACTTCGTCCAGCAAAGGGGACTCAAGCAACAAGCCTCTAAGCGCAACAAGAGAGCAGGGGCCAAACCGGTCCGGAAAGTGAATCTCCCCTCGCTGATGGACTCTGGTGTGCCATATATGGATGTTGGTGTTGAAGCTCGTTCCGGGCCTGAGCCCTCTATTCCGGTATCTTTATTCAATCCAGCGGGTTGCCCCTCGCCAGATTCGGGTATGAAACTGGAGCCTCCGGTCCTCCCTTTACCCTGGCCCGATGTGTACGGTGTCCCGTCGTCTAATGCTGGCACTGAAGGGAGTAGCTCTGATAACAGTCTTGCCGAATTTATGGCCAGTGTTGCCCCTGAGTCTGTCATGCCAGCTCCCTACAAGGTATAGAGTAAAACGCTGTTATCAATTGTTCGAAGCCTTGTTGTTGTTGCTTATTACCGGTTCTTTTTCTTATGAAAGTCTTTACTTCGGGGATTTACGGTCTTCATCGTAGGTAAGTCGCTAAGCAGCCTCATTATTGCATTCTTCGTAATTATTCTTCTTATCGGCTTATTGTCATTATTTTTACACTTTCATTATATCTTACGAGTGATTACACACTCGTTTGGCGGTTTTCGCCTCGGTGATGCCCGTCGAAACCGTCGTTATACCCGGATAGCGAAAGCTGCAAAAGGAGGACCTTCTCTTATCCAGTTGCTCGGTGCGGCACTTGACACGGTGCCTGTAATACGCAGTTCCCGCACCGGTATCTCCGCACTAGTACATCTCTACCGCTGACATATTATTTCTTAAGTTTCCAGTCTCGATTACTGATTTGTGTTGACCAATACGACCGATGAGAAACCCATCGAACACAGCTCATACGCATCGGTCCGGCCTTCCGCTTCGAGAAGGCCTTACTATAGTTGAAGCTCTTACCACCATTCTATCGACTACAGGGCCCCGACAGACTCTCTGGCCACTGTTGCCTCTGGCAACTCAGAGCCGGGGCTTTGCCAATACCACGGTACCGCGCCTTCCGATTGAGTGATGATGATGCCTTTATGCTTGAATTAGATAGTGAACAAGACAGGCACTAAGTTCTTTGGTAAAGGAGAGCTGTTTGGTGGTCGACAGGACTGGATCACCAACAGGCGCATGACAGATCTCCCCAAACAAAACTACAAAGCGTGGCCCCGAGATATGCAGTGAGCTCTGCCCTTCGCAGTTTAGTGTTCTCAACCTGTCTTTCAGTTTCACACGGTGGCCAGGAGTGGTCGGCGAGCGGCTCGGCGCTGAGTATTGGTTCCGGGAGACGCCAAACTGTCCGATGTCTGTCTATCATCACCAGGTTAGGCTGCCGGAGCGGGCATGCGGAGGTTCACGGCACCTTGTCAGACCGAGAAAAACAACTGTGTCTTCGTGGGCTCGGCAGACAAGCGCATGACCGAAGCGAGGACCATTGAAAACACCGCTAAGGCATACACGACCGGGTTCGCCGTTCAACTCCTGTTTGAAGGTCGAGGTGTCAAGGTGCTCGAGCCGTTTTAGCCACCGGCCGAGGCTACCACGTTTCTCGTCAGGCTGTGCTGCAACCAAGCTGGCCGCATCTCTCCGCCCGTCTAACCGTCGGCTCACCACTGAGAGACCTGTCATGTACCAACTCATTGGGATTCAGGCTCGATTTGTCCTCGCAGATATAGCCGGGCGAGACCCAGACGTTGTGGGGCATCTCAATAAAGATGGCACTATCCTCACACTGCATGGTCCAACAAAGAAAAGGTGAGACTCGGGATCGAACCTGCGTGTCCATATCTTTCCCTCAGAGTTGGCCATGTTGCCATGTGTATTTGGGGGGCAACCAAGGCGGCGGTCTACACTGGGAAGGGTTCCCATTTAGCGTTTAACACGCCTCTACGGAAGACTATGAAAAAGCGATAAGATTGTCATGCAACGTGCAGTTTCTGTGGCCCGCGACTTTCCGAGTTGATTTCTCCACTGAAGTACTTGCCAGCTTCAGCAATGTCTAACCACCCCGACGCCAAGGTGGTTTTCGTCATCGGCGCTACTGGCGTGGGAAAGACTAAGATGTCCCTCGACCTGGCACAGATCTTGGAGGGCGAGATCGTCGGTGCCGATTCAATACAAATGTATAAGTATTTCGACATCGCCAGTGCCAAGCCAAGTCGACAAGAGATTGGCACGGTAGGCTCTTAAGGATAGTCAGTACAGCAGTGTTGCTCGTGTCAGGTGCCGCACCATCTAATAGACTGTGTCACTCCTAATGAGGATTACAACGTGGCCAGATATGTGAGTGGCGCGACGGCCGCGATTGAGGATATCGTTTCAAGGGGGAGAACTCCTATTGTAGTCGGAGGTAGGATGGATCATTTTTGGGATGATACCGTTTGATAAATGCAATTTAAGCCCTACTCATCGCTTGTAGTGATGACTTGTTATAATAAGTGACAGTAGTCAGTGTACCTGTGATGGCTCAGCTGCGAGAGTTGTTTTAATATCCTACTATTCGCGTCGGGGAGCTCCACAGTAAAGTCAGTTATTTAACTAACACAGACAAGTCGCTCACGGTTGTTATGCTAATCTTGCCAGGCACGGTCCAGTACATCACAGCGCTCCTCTGGCCGATGTCGGCTCTGGAGCAAACCGTCCAGCCCGCCAATAGCACTAGCGAGATCTCTTCCTCCGATGAAGCGTCCAGCGATCTCTACGCCAAGCTCCAGGCCGTGAACCCAGTAGCCGCCACCAAGCTGCATCCGCACGATTTAAGGCGCATCAAGCGGTGCTTGGAGCTCGGTGCGACCACGGCGGAATCGGGAGAGTTGCGCTACGCCGGAGCGAGAGTCATCTGGCTCACGTGCGACGATAAGGAAGTCTATCGACGACGAGTATCGAAACGAGTGGACACGATGGTCTCCGAGGGCCTCCAAGATGAGCTCGAGCGGCTGGTTGTGCCGGGGATAAAAGACCGGACGCTGAAGTGGAACCGGGGACCTCTGCAGGGTATTGGCTATAAGGAGTTTCGGGAGTGGGTAGAGAATCCCTCCACCGAAAGCTGGGAACGATGCGTTGAGAAAGTGAAGACTGGCACTGTGAAGTACAGCCGGCAACAGGTGAAATGGATTCGCAATAAGATAGAACCGTTTCTAGAAGTTTGCCGCATCGACACAAGTCGAGCTGGCGAGAGCTGGCCGGAACTGGTGTCAATGGCGAGCGACTTTGTGAAGAAAGAAACAAAGAAAGTGGCGGTAATTGACAAGATTGAGTGGAAAAAATACGACTGTGAAATATGTGGCAAAGACGGAATAAATGGCCCGAATGAGTGGGAACAACATCTACACAGCAAGTTGCACAAAAGTCGAAAACGGAAAGCCAAGAGACAGTTGCAGGCGGAGCGAAGCGATGTTTAGATTCCTTTTTTGTGGTGTTGTTAATGAATGGAGGAATTGAGTCTACTTGAACAAAATGTTTGCCAGGATGATCATGACGGCATTTTCTCTTCTTGCCGGCGTATTCTGCGGAACAAATCTGATTCTCGCGAGACAGCTGGTGCGGCCATAATGGCAGAGGTCGAAGATAAGGCTCGGATCTGCCAGCCATGACTTCTCAACTGTCGATCAAGTACGCTTACTTCGTCACAAAGAAACCTGTCCAAGGCGCTGGTGTGGACGGAAGTCCCCAGGCCATCTCGTATCCGCATGATAGAGCTCACGCGGCCATCAGATCCGTAAGCGCTATGCCTGAAAGCCGCATTCAAAACCACCTCCGTAACCGTGCCTATTAAGCTTCTTAAGGCTCTTTAAAGAAGCTTGTGAAATAGGCCCCAGGAGGTAGTCTACATTTCGCCCTGGCGGTACATTTCCTCCACAGCTTCCGTGTGCTTGTCAACTCTTCGAGTTGCCACCATTCTCGATTGTGTCTGAGACTGTGTTGTCATTCGGGGGGTGGGTTGCCTACTTGATCATCTTTGCGAGATTCTCGTTTTGCTCTCCGGCCTAAGGCGGACGCCATGTGATGGAGGCGAACCTGACCGAAATAAAACATACTCATTATTATCTAGTTTGCTAGGGCTCCTCCAGGATAGTGCGGGCTTGATCCGGAACGGTTTGATTCCGCCACACAAGGGTCTCCATTTAGTCAAGGACAGTTTCCAGGTCAAAAGGGATGGCTTGAATAATGTACAGAGGACACATGTGAGTCAATATAATAGATTAATGTGATGCTCTATGCTATGACGATGGCTCTCATGAAAGGATAGATCTGCTCTCAGATAGTTCCTCTTAAAATCAGATCGTCTTAGATTCCGGAATGTCCAAGCGAAGCTTCTGGACACTTCAAGAGTGTGCAGCAGGCATCAGCCATGAAGCATTATCCCTACATGAGCTCGTGCTGCTATAGCTTGTCGGCGTGCTGGGCCAATGCATTCGTTTACAGTGTTAGCCACATAGGCGTATCGGGCTGGTGTACCTGCTTCACGGTTAGCAGGCATTTCCTTAACAATATCTCCTCACTCATTCGCTTGTGGGCCGGAGGCTGCAGTGCGGCCAAAGCGGACCCGAGCTCTCCCCACGTGGTGCTGCCGCTACCGGCTGTATCGAGGAGGCTGAATGCGACTGTACGGCACAGCATTGAAGGCTTTATGCGCTACTAGAAAATACAGTTCAAAGTCTGGTCGCGGATTGTTGTACGCCTAAGTCCGACGAGCCTTCTGATGAAGCGTTTGAAAGATGACAGGGTAAGAGTATCGGCGTCAGGAGGAGCTGAAACATCAACAGGTTGCGGAGCTCAGACGCGGACTGCCGACGTACCGCTGGTCTCTGACTTCCTTCTCTGTTTGGCGACTCCAGCTGTAACCATCCACAATTTGCCCATAAGTCTAGAACAGATAGACCTCATCAAATTGCTGGCAATCGTGCCCACCTTGTGGCGTGCTGTTGCTGGGTATGCCGTACATCTGGCAAAGCTAATAACCATTGTAAGATGGTACTAGTCTTACTTTTCAGGCCGACTGATGCTGCTATTCTGGCAGCCTGCTCCGCCTTCGCACGGTGGTTCCATCGCTTAACTTCCTGGTCATGATGTCGCTTTTGAAACTCTTCAAGGGCATCTGGCACACTTCTATATTTACGCACCTAACAGTCGCAGGTTCGACCCCTGGCGAAGGTATCTCGTCTAACCAGCGGTGCCTGAATTTCCATCACGAGGATTTGTGGACAGAAGACAATGAGGCCGAGCATGAACTCGTATATCGGTATTTGCTCCATTCGCCCGCCGAGCGTGATCTTCCCGAAAAACCGTTTGGTCTCCGCGGGAAGAATTTGCAATGGCTCGAGAAGGCTGGCCTGAAACAGTTATCGAGAATCCCGCTCCTGGGCGTGGGAGCTGACATAGTCCTCCAATGACAAAGCAAGTTGACCAGTGACGTCGACCAGGTACAACGCGTCCATAATTGCGTAGTAGCGGTTGATTATCTGATACACCACCTGTCGTGTTTTTGTGTAGGAGCGATACCTTCCTGCGGAACTCCGACAAACTGAAATCTGGCGTTGCAAGGCGAAGGCCCGAAACGAAATGCCTGAAGTGTGATTCTCAAGCCCGGAGGCGCAGGGTGGTTGCCTCAAAAGGAGGGGAGGGAAGTCGTCGTCGTCTTCGATCTCTGAATCTGTAGCGATGCCGCTGTCGGACGAGTTGGACGTGACGGTCTCTAGTTGCGAGGCATTGGCGCTCGACAGACGCTTACCTGCGATGACTCAAAGTCGCTGGATTAGGAGAACAGCTGGGTCTACTGCGAGTTGTAGAGCTGTCGGAACCTCTCCTGTCGATCCCAGCAGTGGGCTGATCGACCGAGTTGGCGGCCTGGTTTTGGACACTGTCCGTCTCATCATCATCGTTATCCGGTACAAGAGGAATCGCTGCCGGTATAGCATCAGATAAGAACTTATGGACGAGCTCAGCATGCCTAACAGTTAACGGCCTAAGTCCCACGACGGCACCTTGGCGTGCTTCGAGTTTACTCTGCGGGAAAGTTGAACTTCGCGGCGAGCTTCTTCATGTCCGATCTCGCGAGGTGTTGCTCCATACAATCTTCAGGGCTCCGCCGGATGTTTAGGATCTTCGGGATGACTTTGTGGATTTGCAAAATATCGCACCTGCCATGGCGCTTGTAGAAGTGGGTGTGCTCCTCTACCACACTTTTCCTTCATAACCCTTTGCATCTCCTCGAGGAATAGAAAAGGCGATACTGCAGTCATGGCGCTACACGGCAATATAAACATCGGAGCTGTGTGGAAGCACGCCACCTGAACAGCTCTTCCTTGTCGAGGCCACCGCTGCCATCCAGATCAAGCTGCTTGAAGAGCAGCTCGGCCTCCTCGTGGAGCACGCCGCACTGCGAGATAACCTGCTCTCGCACTAGTTGGAACATCACCCGAAAATTGCCGCCGACCTTCACAAATTGCCTTTCATCCAGGCCGTCATCGGTCTCCAGCCAGATCTGCCCAATGTGGTTCAAGGCCGCCGACAGTGAACCGTACTTCATAATGAGCCGCCTGCATCAATCGATGTTAGTGCTGCCAGTGGAAAAAATCGCAAACCTGCGAAATCCCTCGAGGCTTGTTATTTCAGCGGCACTCTCGAGCGTGTCCATGAACTCCTGCACTGAAACTCCACCATCGCCGTTGATGTCAATCGCGTCGAATATCATTCGAGCCTCGGCAAGGTCGCTGCAGATCTGAAGGATGGTGACTTTGATAACCGCCATTCCACTCTGCCGGTCACAAGTTAATTACCCGACGCCGACAACCTTCACAGTCTGAAGGTTGTCGGCACTACTCGGAAATGAAATGAATAACAGCGATGCCATTTGTGATAACAGCGTTTATTTGGGGTCATGAATCACTCTCATACGCCTAGCATGTTGAAAGCAGTGCACTTCTGCCCCTTCCCCGATAGCTATGATGACGGGCGAGGCTTCCGTGCCAATCACTCACTTTGGTCTTGATAAGAGTGTTGCTGAATTCCTTTATTTTCATATCCCTTTCGGAGCCCACCAGAGCTATTCGCGAGAAGGCCTTCTGCAAGGAACCGAATCTTGCAATCAGCTTCTTTCGGAATCCTTGAAGGACCTGATCAATCGATTTTGTCACGAGCGGAGATGCTATCCAATCCCACCATTTGCTTGAATAGGATCGCGTTGCTCTTGGCACGTTGTCGGTCTTCCCTGACGCGATCTCTTGAGGTCTCAGAGCCATCCCCGCGCGCCTTGGCTGTCGCGTAGCTAGGCTCGCACCTTGCCGCCTCAGTAACGATCTCGATTATATCAGGACCGTATTTGTCTAAAGGGGGGCAATGATTTAAGCAGGCAGAAATAACGTCGGTTTTACTCAGAGCTTGTCGCCTTCTCTCCCGCGTATTCGTCGAGCGCTGCTGCATGAGGCTCTGCACAGTACAGACGAGTCACGTTGGAAACAAGGCCAGGCCCACCTCTCGAACTCGTCGCCATAAAATTTCATGCTCGTCAGTAACGTTCGCGGGAAAGATTTCGTCCAGTACCGACGCGACTTTGTATTCTGATTCTAGAGCTTCACCGCAGACCTGAAGGGCTCTCCAGGGAAGATGAGCCCCCATGGGAACGAACCTTGCCGTCTGCATATGTTGCAGCTTTTGGCAAGGGCGGCGGCAGCTGCTCCATTGCCGCCCTGGCCGAATTCCCAACGATGAAGCGCTGTATAAGCGAACCTATCAGAGGAGTAACAATAGAGGTTCTTAACGCAGTCGTCTCACCGTGCCTATACTTCGGGCATTGTTCTTGCTGGAGTACTGCCGTTGTGTCGAAATGACGTAACACTACGGAAGGTTTTCGAGCGGCGATCAGGAGGAGAGTCTCGCGGCTCACCTGGTCTCGTCCGTGACTTGTGAAGTATTGCTGTGGCTGGGCACTCCTCTGTAGCTCTGCCATAACATATCAGTTTGAAACTAGTTAGAAGCGAGCGCCTACTGTGATCGCTGTTGAGAACGTAATTTCTGATCCCACCGCGCCGATGCGTGTTGATGCAGACGGAATGCGATCTGCACACAGACACGTGAATGATGTTCGCAAAGGACTTGTTTGTTGTGAAGTCGCGGATGCAAAACGTCTACCTCGGATCGTTCGGCCTGGTTAAAGCCTGACTCACCCCAGTGCGCTCGTAGCAGGTCTCCTGTGGAGTCTGGCAGGATAACAATTCAATAACAGTTTCCACGTTTCCATGATATCTTACAGCTCCGTTCGCCTGTCGACACCCACTTGGGATCAGAATTGAAGAGTCTTTGCTGTAGCGGACGATGCGGCGCGTGTGTCAAGTGATGGTGTGGCGCGATGGCTTTGATACGGGCGAGTGGTATCGGAGATACTAAACATGCCGAGATCGCCGGCCAGCATTAACACGGCCTGCTGACCTTCAACAATAGCTTCGGTTTCACGCTCGTCAGTCATTTTTGCAGTGCGTTCAGCATTGGCCCATCCGAACTGACTTATTGAACTATCCTTATTGACAAAGCAACACTTCAACCAAATCAATTGAAATATGCTTCCGAGGCTAAAGCCCAGGCAATAGTAGCTACCTTTTGAGACGAACGACAACGGCGGCAAAAGAGAATACGCTCTAGTGCGTCGGTAGGGTCAGCGAGGCAACGCTTTCCTCCAGCTTAGTTCCATAAGGCCGCCCCGGGACGAACTCGATAGCGTTAGGGGAAAGCCTGGTGTCGGGGAGCTTAGGCGCCGAGCGATTAAGAGGTTGAGGTGCACCCGAGGATTCCAACGTCGACAAGATCTTCTTCAACTCGGCAGGGACCGATGTGTCGTAGATGTCAATCTCATCACAGCCTTCCTCCTTTATTATCTTGGTAATCTCCTCATCAGTCAGACGTTTCACAGGCTTCCCAGTGCTCGTTTCCAAGCTCGGAAGATTCTTCGCCGACAACATGGCGTAAAGGCTTTCCGCGTACAACGGTGACTGCCGTCGAGTAGAGGGTTTCTGTAGCTGCTGGACTTGTCTGTTCTGCGCCGCCAGGAACCCTTGAGTTTGTGGCTTAGACTGTTGTTGTTGGTGAGGCTGGTAAGGCATCTGTTGTTGGTGCCGTAGGAGCAATTGATGCAGTTGTTGCTGTTGAGAAGGTGACATGCCACCACCAGGGCTGTGCTCGATCGGCTGCTTAGATTGCTGTTCACCAAGTTGACCAGTTGTACCATAACCGTCGCTGAAGTTGTTAAGACCCGTTTGATCGTTGAGAAATAGACCTGAGTTTCCCAAGTAGCCACCACCCTTCCCAGCACTCATATCGAACCCTTCATTGGTAAGTTGGTGGTCATTGACGTTGAGGGAGTTTTTAGAGCCACCCAAATCCGAGCTGTTTTGAATGTAGTCACCGCTGTCCTCCTGTGAGCCTACAAGCTTGTTGAGTTCCGATATTTCCTGACCCATCGCGAAAAGGACAACACGTGTGTTTCCGAAGACTCTGTGGGTTTTTTGAACGTGACCCCGTGTATAATCGTCGTGTAAAAAAATCCGATGTAGGAAACTTCCACAGTTTACATCGTCGTGGAAAGAGCACCGAAGAGTTGCGACCCTCGTTGAGTTCTGCTTCAAAATGTCCAACCTAAAGGCGGTGAAGACTCGTATGAAGTCTGTGACTTCTATTCAGAAGATCACCAAAGCCATGAAGGTAAGAAGCGGCAATCCTAATGGACGAACCTAATCCAGCTGCGACTAGTTCGCTCGATCCCTCCGAGCTCTACTGCCCCTTTAAAGGCTGGTTTATTTCTCTATAACCGATGCTTTAGTAGATATCTCAGTGTCGTGGCGTCTGCTAAGGGTGCTCGGGGATCACCGCGGTATGCCGGTTTCTGCTTTCAGATGGTTGCGGCTTCAAAGCTCCGAAGTGACGAGGACCGTGTGGTCAACGGCATGCCCTTCGCTCAGCCCGTTATTGACTTCTTCAAGAGGCTCCCTGTTGATGAGGGTATCCCTAAGGGTGCGTCTCAGGCTCGTGTGTCGTTGCCGACGCTGTTCCCGTAAGGTCCCACGACAATAGTCGGTTTAACGTCGGATAAAGGCCTCTGTGGTGGCGTCAATTCCTCTATTACCAAGCGAGCTCGCGCTATGGTACTACCGGATCTCCACGAGTCTCTTATAGCATCGCATCTGGTCAGATTATGGAGGTCGAAGGTAACGGTGGTACAGCCAAGTACATAGGCGTTGGGGGCAAAGGCACCGCGGCGATGAAGAGGCTCTTTGCCGATCGTTTTGAAGTCTGCATGGAGGACGTACGGCACTCGATGCTGGTGCATGTTCATGTTTCGCCGGTAGGTCCAAAAGCACCCCTGGAATTTCGCTCAAGCCAGCGCGGTCGCTGAGCGTGTGATTCGGAGCAAGCCGGAACGTTTGGTTATCCTATCAAACCACTTCAAGTCGGTTATTTCCTTCGACACCTGGGAGAACCGCGTCATCACAATGAAGGAATGTCAGGAGATGAACAGAGTACGAGGCTTAACAGTTTAGTGGCGCGCGGTCATGGGAGGATCCTTTCAGACGGAGTGGTCGAAGGCCGTGGACCAGTATTCGTTCGAGCCCTCCGTTTTCGAAGTCTTGGACGACCTTCACGATTTCTACGTCGCCAACTGCGTCTTCGGTTATATGCTGGACTCCATCGCAGCTGAGCAGAGTGCACGTAAGATACGCGGGAGAATCTTTAGGTCAGCTTGACCGCAGGTATGTCCGCAATGGAAAACGCTTCTAAGAACGCATCGGACATGATCGACAAGCTCAACCTACAGTAATCGGAACACTCTATAGGATAGCTGTAGATTCACTTTGTCAGGTTCAACAAGGCTCGCCAGTCTAAGATCACCACGGAGCTCTGTGAGATTATATCTGGTGCGAGCAGCTTGTAGTGGTGACGATTTCCGCGCTGTGTGTTGATGATGATGATGACCGTTTCGTGTACTCTTTGATGAGAAGGGTTGATTGATGATGCTCGATAGTCTCTCTAGACGGTTGCTGCTTTTTCTCAACCACAAGGATCGAGTTTCGTTCGCTCTCGGTGGAGGGATGGGTATCTTCCTCACAGGCCCCTTTGAATGTTGCTTCGATACGCCGCTGTAATAGTGGCAGGAATTGCTCTGATCTTCACGTAAGTGCATCATCACGGTTCATCATGGAGGTGACTTTATCAGACTGGAGGGTTGCGGTGGGTGTGGAGGGTGCTGCTGCGGAATGTGCGCCTGCAAGGAGCATCATCCGACGGTACCGATTGAGACCTCGGAATTGAGGGACCGAGTGCTTCGTCACCAACAAAGAATGAGAATACTGGAGAGGAAGGTCGAGGAGATAGACTGTGACTGTGATGAGGATGATAAGAAGGGATCGACAAGTAGTGACCGCGCGCCGTTAAATTCGTGCCCTTATCCTCGTACCATTTTCGTAGCCCCCAGCAACAGTACTGCGTCACCACAGCTCTCTCGCCAGTCGAGCACTCTCAATGAGCCTCCCCCCTCGGCCGACCCTGTGAGACGATCGAGCTCCCTCAATCTGGAACCTCCAATGCCAATTGCAAGAGGCCCTCCAGGCGTTATGATGGACTGAGGTAGGCTACTATCTCCATGAACTTTGTTGCCGTATACTGCCTTAGATAAATTCGATGGATGGCATGCTGCTCAGTGTAATGCATGTTATGGTTAACCTTTGTTGAGAGCGCCTCTTGTGTTGTTGTCTCCTCTTTGACCGTTATAATGCAGTTCTATCCATCAAGCCCCTTTACCATCTACATTATGAAGTTCTCAAAGTACACCAGCTCGATTACAGCTGCAGTCGCTGTACTCCGGTGAGTTCCTCTTCGGTTACACCGCATGACAATAACTTGGTGAATCAGCCCGACTGTGGTATTTGGTCATGCTGCTGCAGGAGCAGCATTAATGCCCATCTCACTCGTTGAAGTTAAACAGACCGCCACCGTTCCTACTTGTAAGCTTTGGGCTCGCTGATCAACACATGGATCATTATTAGGTGTTCCGCTCGGCTTCCCAGCACCGGACACGTCAAACCCTCTTCGTCTGGCGCCCCCAGGAACACCCCTCCTCCGGTTCGTAACAACGCTCCTGCGAGGACGACAGCTCCTCCTCCTCCGCCGCCGCCTCCAAGACCAACACCACGAAGAGAGGTGCCAAGTAGCAATCATCAGGCGTCATCGCAGGACTGGGCCAATGTAAGCAATTGTCGGTTGGGGTGTTATTAGCTGTTTGATACTAACCCGAATTTATGTTCAACTGGCTTTATTAGCTTTAGCTTCAACTGTTAGGTGAGCCCAACGGAAGTCGAGGCAAGTGGCAAGAAAAGCTGCACTATCCGCTCCAGTGACGGCAGTAAAATCACTGTTTATTCTGAGCCGGCCGCCGGTGGTTCGATATATCCGAAGACAACTGCACAGTGCAAAATTGGGTAAGCTGACATTATCATCCTGACGGTAAATGGAAGTCTTTTTCAGAGGAGTAATGAGAAGTGTTTTCCAATTTTTACGCGGACTTGAGCGCATCTTTGGCGATAAATTCAGCAGTTACTTCTTCAAAATGGATTGTAAAGAAGTCTTTAGAAACACCGGCATCCAGGCAAGCAGTAACGATGAAGGTGTTGCTGAGATGTGCAGGAAGCTTACATCATAAACATGACAAGCTCATACTTCATAATGACATGTCCTTGTTGAGATTTTGAATGTTCCAACAATCACGGCAATTGTGTTTGTCAATTTATCGGCTTGCGGTCCGTAATAGCGCATCTTAACGATTCATTTTCAATGCTTCTCAAGTGGCTTTGGCCAATCCTTTCGATAATCATAACCTCTGGGTAAGAATAAGGTGAAACTCCAACAACAGACGTCTGATGATCTCAGGGTGGAGTGCCCGAAATGTCGAGGGGCTGCTCCACGGTTGTCCAGTTTTTTACAACAGCGCAACCGACGAGAGGGCTGTCCTTGCCATGAGAGCTCTACGTGATTACATCGGTCATTTGACTCTCCGCTGTTCCTTCTGTGAAGCAATGTGTGCGCTGCGTTGCGAAAGGTTTGGTCATCACCGGTGTTGCTTGGCCAGGCCTCTTACTTATTTCGTCACCCAAAATGACAGTCATCCGCCTTGGTCTCGTGGGGATGATCTACGCCCTTCTAGGAACAACGTAACTCTCTTGAAGTCTGTGTTTCGGCGATAGCAGTCTTATGTTCAGGTTTTCAGGTTGTGGTGGCTGCTGTTGCGGCTTCTGTGGTGACCACACAAGTAGCGTTCACGAACAAAGTGTTGAGTATGATGATTCTTCGGAGCGGTCGGCCGCACTGTTGCACTTGGCAAGGCAGCTGAGCCCTCGAAGGAAGGAAAGAGCTTCAACGACACCTGCTGGTAGCGATACCTGGATTCGAATTCCTATTGGTCAACCGGTCTTCCTTTAGATGATGGCACGTCCACGAAACTAGCCCCTAGTAGCACAACGACACCTGCACAACAGAAACGGTTATCTAATATGCTGGACATGGCAACAACCACAACACCGCGGATTCCGACTACCAGACCGTCTACCACTACTGCTAGGAGAACTACTACCCCAAGGACAACTACTACCACTACTACCACAAGAAGAACAACCTCTCCAACACAGCCTAGTACTCCGCCGCGAATGGTGGATCCATCAGAACCAATGTCTAGTAGCAATCGTCAGCCTCCATCTTCGAACTGGGCCAATGTGAGTTTTCCAGCTTCTACCTTAAAACTTCGCTAACACTCAAGGCATTGTCTCGAATTGCTGAAAGCCTGTCGTAGCCTCACGTGCATTCCTTCCTCGAAGCTATCTTTTAGCCTATGGTTCACTAGAAGTGGATATTCATCAGACTACGACCCATTCTCGTTCGATGTCAACCCTCTGGTCAGCAAAACAGGTTAATACTCTATTACTTTCGCCAGCGTCTATTCATTCCTGTGACAACGTGCTTGAAGCTCGTAGCGCTGAGCTACGTCTAATTTCTTATCTATGATATGATTTATAACTGTCAAAGTGTGCTTTATTATTCCCAAACTTCAGAGATGGTTGTTCGGCTGGCGAGCCGGGGGCCTACAATATGTGCGTGTGGTCAGGTTAGCCCTATGGAGCAAGATCCTAGTGGCAAGAAGAGCTGCACCATTCATTCCAGTGACGGCAGTAAAATCACAGTTTATTCTGAGCCGGCCGCCGGAGGTTCGATATATCCGAAGACAACTGCACAGTGCAAAATTGGGTAAGCTGACATTATCATTCTAACGGCAAATGTTAGTCTTTTTCAGAGGAGTAATGAGAAGTGTTTTCCAATGTTTACGCGGACTTAAACGTATCTTTGGCGACAACTTCCACACTTACTTCTTCAAAATGGATTGTAAAGAAGTCTTTAGAAACACCGGCATCCAAGCAAGCAGTAACGATGAAGGTGTTGCTGAGATGTGCAGGAAGCTTACATCATAAACATGACAAGCTCATACTTCATAATGACATGTCCTTGTTGAGATTTTGAATGTTCCAACAATCACGGCAATTGTGTTTGTTAATTTATCGGCTTGAAGTCCGTAATACCGCATCTAGCCCAATCATGCCCAACAGTGGTCTTGGTCAGTCCTCTCGAAAGTAGCAACCCCTCGGTTTAGAAGCTCTCCCTGAGAGTTATCTGAGAAACCGACTCCAACAACAGACGTTTGATAATTTTAGAGTCGAGGGCCCGAAATGTCGAGGGGCTGCTCCACGGTTGTCCAGTTTTTTACAACAGTGCAACCGAAAAGAGAGCTGTCCTTGCCATAAGAGTTCCACTTGATTACATCGGTCGTTTGACTCTCCGTTGTTCCTTCTGTGAAGCAATGTATGCGCTGCGTTGTCAAGGGCTGGTCATCTCCTCTAGTGTTGCTTGGTCAGGCCCCTTAATTGTGTTATCACCTAAAATGTCAGTCATCCACCTTGGGCTTTTGGGAATGCTTTTCGCCATTCTATCAACAACGTAACTCTTTTCAAGTTTGTGTTTAACGATACCGTTTTCTGTTTAGGTTTTCAGGTTGTGGTGGCTGCTGTTGCGGCTTCTGTGGTGACCACACAAGTACCGTTCACGAACAAAGTGTTGAGTATGATGATTCTTCGGAGCGGTCGGCGGCACTGTTGCACTTGGCAAGGCAACTGAGCCCTCGAAGGAAGGAAAGAACTTCAACGACACCTGCTGGTAGCGATTGATACAGATTCCTATTGGCTTATCAATCCTGTTCAAGATGATAGCATCGATCAAGAGTCTACAACATTGGTGCCGAGTAGCACAACAACACCTGCACAACAGAGGCGGTTGTCTAATATATTAAACATTGGCACTACAACTACAACACCACGGCCCCAGACTACCAGGCTGTCTACCACTACTGCTAGGAGAACAACTACTACCGCCACTAGCACTACCACAACAACCACCACCACTAGAAGAACAGTTAAAACGCCTCAAGAAACACTCGCAAGGGTGCCCACCACTAGTGCTAGCCGGCGTTACTCCACGAGTACAACGCCACCATATTTCCGCGCTCGATCGAGTCCTCCTCCTCCTCGGACCCTCCCTCCTACAGCGGAATGGTCTGGAGTGAGAGCCTGCCACCCGAGGATTTATAAGCTCTCTCCTCAGTTACCGAACCACCCGCAACCAGGAGATAATCAAGAATGCACTGTACAGGATGGTCCTTTGATGGCGAGATTAACCAAGAACATCGTCAATACTAGAGGGTGCTTCCGAGCACGTCTTGAGCTACATTGCGGTGACAAGTAAAGATCAAGTTGAACTGGAGAGCGCCTTCTCATTCATATCTTAATTTCGCGTAGATAGGTGAACCATCTAATGATTCTCCTGCCAATATTGTATAATTTGTTCATACTTATATAACGTTATTCAACTGGCCTTGATTTCTATCATATTTTCAGGAGATCGTTCACCCTATCCACCTCCACTCTCATGAATGATATCTTCTGGTCCACAGCATTCAAGCTCATGTACCAAAGGCAGATTCGTTGTGGCTCCATCTTCTCGACCTTCAACATATTAGCGAACAGCAAAAAGGAGGGTATACTGAAAATGTGCGAAAATGCGTCAGGTTCGAGATGAGACAAACGACGACCACTGTCAGACTCGTCATTGTCCTTTCCATGTGCACCATGTAAAATGTGCTTGTCCCTTTGGATCCTGCGCGAAGCACGTTTGTCAGAAGTGCTTTCCGGCGGTGTTTAGTTTTACATCGGCGGTGACTGACATCTAGGAAACCCATGGTCATTTATCCGGTCCTAGTCTTCCTTATCTTTTCGTATAAAGATCGATACAAGGCTGCTTCGTGGTTCGATTCGACAGAATTAATACTTCATACCAGGCCTCTTTAATCCCTTTAATTTCCATCATGGTACACAAGTACGTCATAGCTGGATCGATGTAAGTCGGGGCGGGGGCGAGTCGAAACGATTCGACCTTTTTATTTTCAGGATTGCACTCGCCAACAGTCTCTCCGCGAAAGTTCCTTTCTTTCGCAGTACTACGTCTCTCTTGCAGGTTGAGCTGAAGACCGTGCCAACTTGTAAGTGGTGTTTCCGAAGATGCTCGTCTAGAGCGTTTCTGCTGCCCTTCAGGCGTTCCAGCTGGATTCCCGCCTCCAGGCGAACAACCTCGTGAAGGCTCGGGGAACCCATCCAAGGGCACGTCGCCACCAAGTTACAGCTCGTCGAAAAACCCACCACCGCCGGCAAAACTTGAATCGCGGAGCAAGGACAGTCCACCCCCGAGCTACCGTTCATCAAGGGACGCGCCGCCGCCTAGCTCCAGTTCGAGCGGTGGTGCTTGGCCTGGAGTAGGACTGCACAGAATATAGCGTTTAATTGGCGTTGTTGTTTGCAGCTGGACAGTAACCCGCGTCAAGGCCTTAAACAAGAGTGTTTGGTCTCTGATGGGCGAAACGGGGTTAAATTGACTAAGACGTTAGTTACGATGGAGAAGCTCTGCTTCCGAGCGGAGATTCGAATGACGTGTAACGGGCAGTAAGTTTGTGACAAGTATCGCTGTCTGCACGGCACTGCGATCCCTTCAGGAACAAGTGGATCGGCCTGGGGCAAATGCAGAGAGATCCCAATTTCAAACCGGCGATAGATGCGATGAGCTACGACAAGTTCATCGACTGCCAGAAAGTCTTCAGATCATTCGGTATATCGGCTCAGAGTAAATCCGATGGCATCAATCAAATGTGCCAAAGAGCCTAATAGACAAGATCATGTCAATGTCATGTTAAATTGTCTTGTGATATTACAAGGGTCTCGTGTTGACAGTCAAACTAAACACAACGATAGTTCTGGCCGAGAAACAAATTAAGGAGGGGTTTCGCCTGCTTTTGGACTCATCGTATGGAAGAGCTCCAAAATGGTAACGTTATCCGTAACATCCTCTGGAAGCTCACCAGCTTTGTTCTTTCTACAATCTGCACCTCCAGATAGTAGCAGCTCAACCTAATAAGGCGTATGAGGTTGACTTAGGGCATGTATCTTACGGTCTTCCTATAGCCATGTCGCGCTGCAAAATGCAGGGGCGTGTCACCTGTATCCAGCAAGCATTGGGCGCATTGAGCCCCTAGGCCTTGGAGGCGACCAACAAGGCGTGCAACCATAGCTGAACCGCACGACAAGCGTTGGCACAGAGGGAGAAGCGGCAGGCTCACTATCGGTTCGGTAAACTCCGTTTATAGGCATCACCGCCAATAGCACTGGTGTGGCCCCGCCGTCAACTCGGTTGTATTGGTTAACCGCTGACGCTATATGTGAAGGGACACTGGTCGGGGACTCCCCAACGTATGCATTTAGGAAATCTGTGAACTACTCGAGGCGTGGAGAGTATTGGAAGAATGCGCCACTAACTCACTCTTCTTTCCGAAGGGATGTCGATGGCCTCACGCACAAGCATGTGAAAAACGTTATCCCCTGTGTAAGGATGGACGACGTCTGCATGACACGAGAAAGGCCACGACGCCAATACCGATACGACCGGCCCGGGTCTATGTAACTGATGGAGTGGCTAAGTCACTGTAGCATGCTGCAATCCATGGAGTACCAAAGCAGCCATCATTAGAAGGCTGTAGCCGGCTAACAGAGAGTTGCTGCAGTCGATATCGCATAGCGCAAGGATGTCCGTGAGCTGAGTGAATGGTGTTTAAGGGATTTGTGACGCTCACCCCGCCCACCTTCTTTGGGTCGTCGCACCGCTCTACTGCAATGAAGGCAGACTCGAGGACATCTCTTGTTTCGCTTCTCGGATCCGCCGCGGATTTGGGTGGTGTTATTTCCTTGGTATTAATTCCATCTCTTTCAGAAACGAGTTGATAGTAAAAATAGCTGAGGGGGTCTACTGAATAGCAACAGTGGATAAATACCTACTCCTCATCAAGACCTCCAGCGCGGAAGTCCTCTAGCCGAGCCTCAAATCTATCCTGGTCTAATTCGCACGCCTTCAAGGGGTCGTTCACAATGTCGCTTATCTGATCGGACCTCCTCGTCAAGGGCAAATTACCTCCGCTGATTCAGCAATGTAGCGGACTTACGACTGACCGCAGCCGCGGTGGGAGATCATCGTAGGAGCTAGTATGTAAATCTCGCTTCGGTTTGATCGCTGATGCAGAAGCAGGGCGCGAAATTCCTGGTAATATGAACGGTTAAACACACGGCGTATTACAGCGTTATCTACCTCGCGTCGACTCTGACGACAGTTCCGAATCCACGGGCGACGGACAGGGGAGCGGCGGGGCAGGAGGGGGTTTCGATGACTTCACAGAGGTCTTCCAAATCACCTAGACGATCCAGCCACTATAACACAGAAGTCGCCAAAATCGCGCTGATCAAGCCGGGACCATCACGATACACGGAAATTACTTCTCTCTTGCCGTGGGTTTGGACAACATCCGACTCGCACAGAGAATGTAACTCGGAAGCCAACTGAGCAACAAGGCCATCACCGGACAGGCACGATCCACTTCCAGAGGAACCTAAGTTTCCAAAGAATGCAATGCAGGAAACATCTTAACCGTGAGCATTATGAATTGAGTTTTCCTAGTTGGAGTATCGTCACTAATTATTCGTCGAGGCAGCAACAGATGCGCTACTCTACGCCGTCACATGCTAGGTCACAAGAGTCCTGTGACTGAGGCCTTCACAAGCAAGCCGGAGATTGCAAGCCTCACAACTCATTGGATATAACGCATACCTGGTGCGAGAGATACTGCGGTCACCACTGCATCTTGGCCGGGATGTTCCCATTGAATTTTCCCGGACTCTATGTTATAGTAGTACCTAAGAAGGCCGACTATTCTGCTGGCATTTTTAACTTCCCTCCATCGAATACTCTCAGCCTGAGAGTCGGAAGTACAGCGCCTACTGTACTAATGTGAGCCGGGTTCAATGAGTCCATGTTAACCGCAACGCGGGAACGCCACTACAGAATACTATAACTATTATACTTACGGGAGACCAGTAGTTGACCCGGGATCATACGACATGTATTGATACCATCGATTAGACATTAGACAAGGGGTAACATCACAACTGGGGAAACTAAGCACTTATTATCCAGTAGGAGCGGTGCGGGCACTGTCAGTGACCCACTGACGGCCCAGTGAGCCGGGTCCACTGTCAAGACTGGGCGAAAACGACGATGAAATTCATCGGATGAAGGATCAGCATTCGTTAGAGGAAGGACACCAATGATTGACCCCCTGACTTAACACAGAAATCGTGGCAAAATATAGGCGTCCAAACATACATCGATCTCGCAGCTACTGAAGACGGCAACAATATCCATAACTTCCGCAGCTTGCAGTTGTCTGACTGTTAGCTCTCTTACAGCATTCTACAACAAGTGTCATACTTCATATGTGATGCGGAAGCGGAAGGTAACTACGGGGTAAAGGCCAGAATGCTCTGCTACTGTACTACAGTAACTGTAGCATTGTTACACCGTACAACGTTACAGCTCATACGCCGTGTTCGACCACACGGACTGCCTACCTGCTGTTAACAGTTATCAATGCCTCCTCGTATAGAGGAAAGGATCTCTCGGCCCAACGCTTTGAGGTAAATGTACAGGGGACGACGGGAGGAAAGGGTTTGACTCTCGCGGGGGCTGTTGCGGGGTTTGATGCAGTACCGGCCTTTCTAGTGGAGGCAGGTACTGGACCGGTTGCAAGTCGCGACGTCGCGGAAGCTCTTCGCTAGACCCCCACAGCAGCGCCGGGCCCTCTCGCACGTCGTCCCAGGCAACAGGGTCCTCTGTCTGAAATAAACTTAGTAGCGTCTACCAATGAAGTCGCAGTGGGTAGCATTTGTGAAAGCTCATCTCATGATTCATCGATGTTTGCCTTGGAGGTGTAGATTACACCGTTCATAGGACATTTATTACTCTCACAGCTTGTGCTTCAGGCTCTTCATAAAGCCTACGAGGGCTACGACTCCGGGACATTCGCCTGCCTCGACCTTTTCCAGGGGGCAAAACTCTCGAGGTTACTCTGGCGCGTCTTAAACTGAAGTAGCGCCGTCAAGATGATACTGTCGTGGCCACCTTAGGGCCTCCACGGCAGCTTACTTTCTTTCGCTGCCAGCATCCGACTCTTGTTTGGTTGCGAATCGTGGCAAAGGGCTCTCAAACGACTGGAGCATTGCGACAACAGAGGAGTCAGCTACTGCTCTTTGTGCTGCCTAAAATAGTGCGGAGTTGCAAGCTTCTCCATCGAAAACAAAATGCGCAAGTGTCGTCGATAAGCCTGAGTGGCTAAGGTTTTGACTTCCGCGCCTGCTCCTCTTAAATATCCAAACAAGCTAAGCGAAGTTCACGGACGCAGTACACTCACCCGCGTGATGACATCTAAGAGTTCCCGCGAGTAACAATCTGCATCCTGTACAGCTCCCGCGAAGCCCTCTCCGAGTATATGATATGCACGGATCGCCTCAGATACTCTTGGATCCTCCATATCGGCGTCTGCCCGATATACTACGCCGCATTTCCACTCACCACCCTCCGGTTTTCGGAAGCGCCTTTGAGGAGGGGCCATTGCGAGTCCTACTGGTAAACTCGGGACGATTCTGATAAAGAGAGCGCTAGGCATGCGGGCGCGCTATCAAATGCATAATGCATGACGCAGTACCCAGCGACGGTCGCTGAGCGACCCGATTCGAGGGATGGCTGGAGTGCCAGACTTACTGAAATATTATGAAATCGCTGCCTGCATCGTCTCTGAAAGTCGCTCGAGAGCAGCCACTGTCACCGCCACGCACACCAGGACCAAAGTGGTGGTCGACAAGCCACCCAACCACTCTAGCGAAGACTTGGAACTTTGCAGGATCTTTCACCGGGAACCAAAATATTTGTTGCTCATGGTTTTGCGGGGCACCTACACAAGAGGGGCTGCTCTAAATCCTCCACGAAAGAGCGACTGTCGCTGACAAGGTTCGCATAACAAAGTGGCAGTGGACTGATCCGCTACGCAATATATTACGTGTAGTAGCAGTTCGCCATTCTCCATTATCATCCCATACAAGTTGTGCAGATGCCATGTGGTGGGCGGGGTAACTCTCTGACGTAAAGGACGGTCGAACGTCACACGCATCGCTTGGACGCACACGTCTCGTGAGAAATTTAGCGCACGCTAGCGGGGTCGAACGTATACAGAAAACGGGTCGAACGTCAACAAACGCGGAGATATGCTGATATACATTAA
>JAAPAO010000183.1:0-42649 GCA_013115145.1 Perkinsus chesapeaki
ACTACTTCGTATAAAGCCTTTGGGATTGTGTTACCAGAGTCGCCCATCGTCTACCGATAGTATCAATCGACGTCTCGATCACGACTCCGCCCACAAGATCGCGACGAACGCAATAGCTGATGAGCACCCTCCCCATGAAGTGTACAATGAACTTGAGGGCCTCTTGGCGTTGTTCCAAAGGAAGTGACTCGTCGACGACTCTTCTCGAATAGTTCTTCAATCCACCAGCAACGCATACGTCGTTCTTACAGTCTCTAGCGTAGTTGAAGTGACAGTCGGGCGTGTCGGCATAATGTAGAGGAGAAGACCACTTCCAGTTGTAACTATCGTGACCGTACTTGACATTATCAGCCCAACTGGAATAGTTGCTCATCGGAACACCTTTACCCATGATATCATCGATAGCATCTTGAGTTTCATCTTTAATACGATCTTGACTGAGTTGTGCTACAACAGCGTGGCCATCACTTCCCCATGCAAGAGCAACGGGAAGAGTTGTGGCAGCGAGGATTGAGAGGATGGAAAATGTCATTGAGCAAGAGCCCACTGGAAAAACAATCTATGAACAAGTCTGACAGCCAGAACCATTCTACGTGGTTAGAATATACACTTAGCCCGCAGAAATCTTTGAGCTGAGTATCTTTCTAGCGTTGAAAATCTTAGGTGATATCCGCTAAGGGAATCTTCAGCTTCTAAATTTAGCTTGCACTTATGAAGGAAAGATTGACAAGTCGCTCACTTTCTTCCATGGAATCATGAGCGATCACTGGACACGCCCATGATATCTATCAAGGGAGCTTAGTGCGTGATTTAATGGGCGCTATTTGGCCAACTTAGGATGTGATGAGCCCTATGATGGGGCCCCCATCACACAAGCTTAAAGAAAGAAGATAGTGATAATTCATTAACTGACACTAACCGTCGGAATTGCGTTTGATGAGACTGACTGATTAACCGGGCACTCAAAGCTTACAATACAACCAAGAAACCTTACTATTACAGTAATGAAAACATAAACAACACCTTGAGAGTAGTTTAGAGTATAGGTGTAAAAGGCAAGTAATAGCAACGCGTTATCCGCGACGGATTCTCACAATAATAGGATACACGTTAATGAGATAGGCTTACAATTATCTTAACAAGAGCAAGGTACATCACTGCCATAGCAGACAGGAACAGTCTGCCAGTACTTGCAATAGGAGCCAGGATAAGTTAGCTCACACTTTCTATCAGCCTCACTACAGTCTACAGGAGCGGCGGTAGTGGTGGAAGTAGTATCCTCAGGGAAGGCGTTATTCATCACCCAAGCGAAGCGAACGGCAGCCTTAGCGAGCTGCTCCTTAACAGCTTCGAAGCGCTCCTCATAGTACTCCATGGGCAACACATCGCCATCGAGAACTTCGCTGCCATTAGCATGTTTGTACGCATCAGTACAAGCGGTAACAGCGGTTTCAGACGCCATAGTGACAACACATTCATCGAGACCGTTCTTCTCACAGTCTTCGAGCCACTCGGGGATTTTGTCGTAGAAGGCTCCACCCTCTCCGAGCTCCTTCTCGAGATCGGCTTCGGTGATGCTCCAGAACATATCTCGCTCGGCTACAGGCGTGTCGTAGTTGAAGTCCTGCTGGATGTACTCATCACCATAATCAGATCCCTCAAACTCATCGATGAGCTTCTCGTCCCAAACCTTGTGCAATGTTGCACTCTTATCATCAGCAAACTCGTAGTCAACGTAGATAGCGTTTCCACCGGCGTCAGAGTAGCGGCCCACATGGAGAGGTTGATGAACATCACCCATAAAATGGGTAAGGAACTTCAGGGCAACTTGACGTTGCTCAAGTGGTAAGCTCTCATCGACGACTTGACGAGTGTAGTTCTTAATAGCACCAACAACACAGTAGTCATCCTTACAGTCGTGAGCATAGATGAACTCGCAGTTGTCAGCATCAGCATAATGAAGGCCAGAGGACCACTTCCACTGTTTCTTGTCAGGCCCATGAAGGACACTGTCTGCCCATGTCGAGTAGTCGGCAAGCCTAGTGCCCTCGCCCATAATATCGGCCACAGCCTTATTAGCATTGTCATTGAAGTACTTCGCGGCGGTATCAGCTATAGTAGCATGACCGTCGGGGCCCCAAGCGAAAACAGCAGGGATGGCGAGGACGACGAGACTTGCACGGTTGAACATAATGTGGAGAAAATAATAAACTGAGGTAAGACGTTAGTAATGTTACGAATAAAGAGAAGATTAGGTATCACGCAAAACTCAGCTCACACATTGGTGTTGTTTGTCACGTTTGGTATTTTCACGGAGCTTCGTAACTTGCTAGCCAGCAAACAAAGCTCTAGCTTAGCCGAGCCTCCCGTCCCTTGTGGCGAGGGCTCCTCTACCAGCAAAGCATCCCTCCTAGTTCATGCCAGCTTATCAGCTGCTCAATGAATCGCTTCAGCACTCTCAGCATCTATTTTTTGACAGTGTAGTGCGCCAAACTGACTTGTAGACGACAAGATAGGGAGACTAGACAACACAAGGCAGCCCGCAAGTGTCGAGGCCGGATGTTGCGGGCCAATTATGGTCGACATAGTGGGGTCGGTTCCGTCGCTCACATGTGCTGTACAGCTACAGACTTCCATCCCACTGACTGGAATCCGGGATACATCCACTAACATTTTGGTGATCCCCAAACGGCATGGGGTAATTCAAATTGGCGTTGACGGCCAGGCCTTGTGCATGCGTGCAACCTCACAAGGACAATCGTCGTTAAGGTCCGACCTACGTGCAGTAGTCTATGCTAGCCAATTTAGCAATACATAAAGTACGTATGCTGCAGTGCTACAACTAACGATTATCTAACTTGATAAGCAATCTATATGTTCAAGCACTGTTGTTCCCTAGAGTGGATGAGGCTATCTTCACGCTCCCTTTATGGTAGAGAGCGTGGTTTGCAAGGCCTTCCAACAGTAAGGATAGCCTAACTAGTGGACTAGCCTTCTTCGGCGTTGGACTACTAGTGAGATAAAAATATTTTCATTTATAGTTATAGTGTTGCTTACGTAATTATATACATAAACTCACGCCTTCCAACTATCACGAAAGTTAGAATAGAAAATAACGGGTCGGGCCACGACCCGTCAAGCTCTTACACTCAAAACACAACCTTACGCAACTTCAAAGAAACTTGAACCGCTTTGGCGGGATAGCTCTACATATAGGATACACAGCCAGAGAAAAAGTCACTGGCCTGCGGTATAAAGTACCGTGGACAATTACATTGCAAGAAGAATCTAAAAAGTAGCGAATATTTACACGATCTTCTAGCAACTACCCAAAAACAAAGAATACCCATAAAGGGGCCTTAACAAGAGCAAGGTACGTTACTGCCATAGCAGACAGGTACAGTCTGCCAGTACTTGCAATAGGAGCCAGGATAAGTTAGCTCACACTTCTTATCAGCCGCACCACACTCAACGGGCGAGGGAGAAGTCGTAACAGTAGTATCCTCAGGAAAGGCATTATTCATCACCCAAGCGAAGCGAACGGCACCCTTAGCAAGCTGCTCCTTCACAACCTCGACACGATTATTATAGTAATCCATAGGGAGAACATCACCATTGAGAATCTCTTCACCATCGAGATGTCTGTAAGCATCGGAGCATGCAACAGCGCCAGTCTCCGAAACCATATTGTTGACGCACTCGTCGAGACCATTGGCTTCACAATCGGCGAGCCACTCGGGGACCTTATCGTGGAAAGCACCACCCTCCTTGAGTTCGTCAAGAATATCAGACTCGGTGATGCCCCAGAATATATCTCTGTCGGCCAAAGGAGTGCTATAGTTGAAGTCCTGTTGAACGTAGTCGTCACCAAACTGGCTACCTTCCAACTGATCGATCATCTTCTCGTCCCAGGCCTTGTGGAGAGCACCATGCTCGAAGTTAGCGAACTTCATATCAACATGAATAGTGTTGCCACCGTAATCAGAACGTCTGCCGACATGAAGAGGCTGATGAATGTCACCCATAAAGTGCATGAGGAACTTCAGTGCCACTTGCCTCTGCTCAAGGGGAAGGGTGACATCGGACACTTGACGAGTATAGTTCTTAATGGCACCAGCAACACAGTAATCGTCCTTGCAGTCTCGGGAGTAGACAAACTGGCAGTTGTCAACGTCGGCGTAATGAAGCCCCGAGGACCAGGCCCACTCGTCGTGATCGGGACCATGAAGAACGGTATCAGGCCAGCTGGCTGAGTCGGCCATCCTGACACCTTCACCCATAATCTCGGCTACGGCCTTCTTGGCATTGTCGTTGAAGAACTTGTTACCTGTGTCGGCTACGGTAGCATGACCATCAGGTCCCCATGCGACAATGGCAGGAATGGTTATAGAAGCGAGCAAGGCCTTGGTGAACATAATGAACAAATTACAAGTTGTGGTTGTGTAAGCAAAGTGCTTGGCCTTTAGCTGCCTGCTAGCGTCGAGGCGTAGCTTATAGCGGCTAAGATTCCCTGGGCCTGCGTCGGTAGACAGCCGGTAAACGGGCGGCTTGGATGAAAGTGACGCTTGCAAGCTCTCTGAATACATTACAGAGAATCATATTTGTAGATATTGATGTGCACTAGTTCTAGCAGACCATCGAGGCTTCAACAATAGGTTCCACTGGAGACAACTATTGTGTCCAGGGGCGCAGTAGTTCCCATTCGGCCCTTGTACCGGGGTCGACAGAAAAAACAAATAGATACGTAGGCGGTGGTTCTCCGATAATGGGGATCACCGCATATAAGGACGTTGAAGTTGGCATCCCCACCGTTCCTCGAGCTTCTGGAGGTCCAACGTAGCGTGAGCGTATCGGGGACAGGTCGTTGTGTTGACTCCGCGCGTGGCATCCGGGCTATTGATAGCGGTCGGCGAAACCACGCCGCACTATAGTACGCAACACTTGAGGGGCATTGTTATAGTTTCTAGAGTAGCAACTGTAACCAGCTATCATTCTTAGCACATACATAAGTACATCGCCACCTTAGTGGGCCATCAGACAACACAGACCAAAGTGTGGAGCTGCTTCACTGAAGCACCATCGCCCACGGGCCACTAGCGTAATATTTCTGGATCAACTTTACGACTAAGTATGTCCCTTTCAGAGCACTCGCACTGATTATTTCACCCCGCGCTGTGCTATACAGGCTACGATTCACGTTCGACAACAGGAAGCCATCAATCTTACAGTAGCCGCTTAGTAACACAAGTCTCCTGAAAGATTGGCAAAAACTATGTTACGCTTGAAAGGAACAGAGAAAACGCAAAGATTATGTACAACGCCTGTACTACAGGCTACAACATAAAGTTAGTCGCGCACAATACGTCCGCATGCTCGAAGAGCACTGTGAAAAATGAGCTATACAAAGGCACCAACAGGCGCGGCAAAAGTCACTAAAAACAAACCGAGATCGGCGTCTAGCACGAGCAAGGCGTACTAGTTCCAAAACAGGTAGGCTCATCTAACCAGTACTTGCAGTAGGACCCGGGAACCTCCATGGCACATGCCTTATCAGTCTCTGTGCAATCGAAAGGGAGCAGAGTGGTAGTTGCCGTAGTAGGAGCAGCAGTAGTGGAAGAGCTTGAAGGCAAAATAGTATTAAGCAACCAAGCAAGACGAACACCCCCCTTGGCGATCTGCTCCTCGACAGTGGCAATCCGAGTGTCGTAGTACTCACGGGGCAGCACCGAGCCTTCGACCACTGGAGTCCCGTCAACATTGGTATAGGCCAACGTGCATGATAGCTGAGCGTCGAGATCGACCATGTCATTGAGGCACTGGTCAAAGTCATGCTCACAGTCAGATAACCAAGATTCCACCTGGACAGCATACTCGCCGCCCTTCTGAAGCTTCTTGCCAATACTCTCTACGATAGAACTCCAGAAGCGAGTCCTGTCTCGCTGTGGGACATCCTCGCGCTGCATGATATAGTCGCCGGCGTAGCGGTCCATCTCCCACTGGTCAAGGAGGCTGAAATCCCATACGAAGTGAAGATTGGTAGTGACAAAGTTGGCGAACTCGATCTTCACGTTCGTGTAGATACCCGTTGAGTCCGATAAGTTTCCACCGTGCAGCGGCTGGTGGATATCAGCCATAAGGTGGACCACGAACTTCATAGCAGTCTGCCTCTCAGACAAAGGCAGCGACTCGTCAACAACTCGTTGAGTGTAGTTCTTGAGACCGCCAGCCACGCACAAGTCATCCTTGCAATCGCGGGAGTACACGAAGTGGCAGTCTTGAGTATCAGCATGATGAAGAGCTCCAGACCATCCCCACACTGAGGTGACATCTTCAGGGCCCTCGAAAGCAGCATAGTCGGGCCAACTGGCATAGTCAGCGAGCCTTACGCCCTCGCCCATAATAGCATCATGAGCCTTCCGAGCCTCGGGAGTCAAACGGAACCCAGCAATGGTTGCCACTGCACCATGACCATCAAGGCCCCACGCGGCTGCGAGAGGGAGGGCGGAGGCGAGGATAGCAATAGAAGAGACCATAACGGTAGAGATATAAAGTGGATAGCGGTTTTAGTTCACGCGCGCCAGAACGCTAGCCCTACCAAGCTGTGGATACTTAGCTACGCTTAGGCTGACTGAGGCTGTCCCGCACATCTTGCAACTCGGACTTTCTTGATTACGATCCACTAACATTTGAACAATTGCTTTGACGAGCTTTCGACGACACAGCGAATTGTACACAAGCTTTTATATACACCAGAGACCTCCTCAGCCTACAACAAGGCGAACACCGTCCCCCCCGGACGACTTTTATTCTTCATTAAATACTCATCAAAACCCCGGACGCTTTGATAAAAAGCCCAGTAGGATCTGCAATGGGGCTGAGAGCTTCTATCTACTACTCTACAAAAGGCTCTAAAGTGTCTTCATAGTTATACACAATACTCATTAACATCTCTAAAGAATCTCAAGTTCGGTGTAGTACTCGCATTCAAGGTAATGTTACGATGTTCTTTGAACTAAATACGCTTCATAATACCCGTGATCAATGTATTGGTTGCAAGAATAAACCAGCAACTGACTAACACAGAGCAACAAGATGCACATAGTAAACAAGTCTCCAGCTACAGTGTGAGCTGTTGCTAGCATTATAGTGATAGCGTTGGTAAAACCTACCGGTTAGACCGGTCTATCCATACTGTGTACTATAGACCATAGAAAAAGTTAAAATTTTAGAATACACGTTCGGATTACTAGAAATACAGTAGTAATACATAAAGCAAAAAATGGCAGAAACAGCCTTCACGTTATTAACAAGAGCAAGGTACATCACTGCCATAGCAGACAGGAACAGTCTGCCAGTACTTGCAATAGGAGCCAGGATAAGTTAGCTCACACTTCTTATCAGCCTCACTACAGTCAATTGGAGCAGGACTGGTAGTGGCCTCTTGATCGGCGAACAAATAGTCCAACAGCCAAGTAAGGCGAACGCCACCTTTTGCTAACTGTTCCTTGGTAGGCTCGATACGACTTTCATAATATTCCATTGGCAAGACATCATTATCTCTCACAGCAGATCCATTAACATGCTTATAGCTATAATCACAGGCAGCTTTGGCAGTCTCATCAACCCACTTATCAATACACGCATCAAGTCCATACTTTTCACAGTCCTCGATCCATTCTTCAACGTCACTGGCGTATCTTCCACCTTTACCAAGCTCGTCGCTCACAGCCTCCTCAGTAATAGCCCAGTAAGGCTCACCGTCAACATGCTCACCACGACCTTGAAATTCATATAGTAGCTTAGAGTCCCAAGTGGAATGGAGATTAGTACGGTCATAACGACCAAACTCGAGGTCGACGTCGATCTTGTTTCCTCCGAGGTCCTCAGGCTTCCCAGCGTGTAGCGGCTGATGTGCATCACCAACAAAGTGGACAATGAACTTAAGAGCCTGCTGGCGCTGTTCTAGAGGCAACGACTCGTCAACGACCCTCCTCGAATAGTTCTTCAACGCACCGGCAACACAAACGTCGTCAGGACAGTCACGAGCATACTCGAACTTGCAGTTAGGCGGATTAACATAATGTAGGGCAGAAGACCACTTCCAGTTGTAATCATCAGGACCGTACTTGACATCATCAGCCCAACTGGAATAGTTGCTCATCGGAACACCTTTACCCATGATATCATCGATAGCGTCTTGAGTTTCAACTTTAATACGATCTTGACTGAGCTGTGCTACAACAGCGTGGCCATCACTTCCCCATGCAAGAGCAACGGGAAGGGCTGCGGCAGCGAAAGATACGAGGCGTAGGCTCATGGAGAGGGAAATTGAAACACGAACTGTAGGAGGCAGTAGACGGCCGTTTCTCGATGGCGAAGACCACTCAACGCTCTACCGTAAACCTCGGGATCCGACGCTAGCAAGTTGTCTACGCTCTACGCTAGAGAGCTAGAAGCTAAAACTTCTTCGCGGGTTCGATCCGCGGCAGGGACATTTTTACCCCGAAAACTCAAGGCGACCCCAACAGGCAGACTATCAGCGACCGGCTGGGTCTCACCCCTGATTATGTCCATCAGTTGGATATCCGAAGCCTGCAGCCTTGATACGAGCTCAAGACCAGGCTGCCAGGCTACTTTGGGTGACCTGGGAATCTGACGTGCGACAGCCGGAGTTGCACATCTGCACGAGCTGATGTGGGGGAGTTCCCACCGGCATCACCAACCGCGATCAGATCTCGGTGATCAGTTTCTGCACATTCCCGATGAAACACAGCATAAGCTGTTTCAACCGTATCTGCCTCAGAAGGGCAGAGTTCGAAAGAGAAGCGGGAACGGGCGAATCGGACGATAATGTACCGGTTGGTGACCTGGTATTCGCCATCTGACGTGACAATCCACAGAGTAAATCCCTTGTCCCTCCCGAAACTGAAAGGATTATCTGGTCAGGTTGATCCGGCGAAGCTGATAAAACTTGACGGAGGAAAGAATCCGGGCGCAAATACAGCTGGACGTGATAATACAGGACGTGACGGAAGGCGACGGGCTGCTTCGTCGTCTTCCGTACTACGAAGTGCGTAGTAATTAGACAGATCCAGTTTATCAGTGAAAAGAAGCGGCATGTTGGTTACCGAGCGACGCGTGTCAGCAGTGACAAGGTGCAAAGGTAAAGTCTCCCTCTGCACCTTGTCATTGCTGGGGATTTCCCTGGGAAGCGACTGGCAGCTGCTGACCCTAACAATATTGCTGCATCAATCATCTGATGGACGCCCGATGTTTGTGGTTTTTGTATCAACCAGAAACTAGTCAGTAAGCTGACAACACAACTCAATCATCGACTCTCAATACCATTATGTATGATACCACTAAGGCTAGCTACGACGCGTCCTAGGTGGTACGATGTAAGCTTGATGTGTTATTGTAAGTAAGCAGTAGGCCTGTCTACTATGGCACTATTCCAAAGACAAAAAAGTGCAGCGGCGGAAAAAGCAAGAAAGCATGCCAAATGCATATTGATACACCGTGGGAGATACAATGCCGACACAATGGCAGGACGAATAAACTGGAGCATTTTGTGGATCCTTCGGAGCTCGTATTTGAGATAGTGAGTTCGAAGAATCCACTCGCGCTCCTCATTAGTCTCACCGCAACCGGTGGGATGGAGTTCTACGAACTTCGTAGGTTAGGAGTTCTAGGAGCATTTATACCAACAAACACGTAGTCCAATAGCCAAGTGAGGCGAACGCCACCTTTTGCCAACTGCTCCTTCACCACTTCGATACGACTTTCATAATATTCCATGGGAAGATAATCATTATTTCTCACAGCAGACCCATTAACATGCTTATAGCTATAATCACAGGCAGCTTTGGCAGTCTCATCGAGCCAGGTATCGATACACGCATCAAGTCCATACTTCTCACAGTCCTCGATCCACGCTTGAACATCACTGGCGTATCTTCCGCCTTCAGCAAGCTCCTCGCTCACAGCCTCCTCAGTGATAGCCCAATACGGCTCATCAGGAGCGCGACGACCTCGTCCTTGGAGCTCGTAAAGGAGAGCCGAGTCCCAAGTGGAATGGAGGTTAGTCTCCTGATGACGCGCGAAACCGAGGCTAACGCGGATTGCGTTGCCGCCACGGTCTTCGGGTTTGCCGGCATGTATTGGTTGATGAGCGTCCCCAGCAAAGTGGACGATAAATTTGAGAGCCTCTTCGCGTTGTTGCAACGGCAAAGACGTATCAACCAATCTCCTCGAATAGTTCTTCAACGCACCGGCAACGCAGAAATCGTCAGGACAATCACGGGCATAATTCAGCTTGCAATCGGGTGTGTTAACATAATGAAGTGGGCCTGACCATTTCCACTCATCGTAGCTCCTGATCTCATCAGCCCAGCTGGAATAGTCGGTCATCGGAACACCTTTACCCATGATATCATCGATAGCATCTTGAGTTTCATCTTTAATACGATCTTGACTGAGTTGTGCTACAACAGCGTGGCCATCACTTCCCCATGCAAGAGCAACGGGAAGAGTTGTGGCAGCGAACGGTACGAGGCGAAGGTACATACGAAGGGTGAATGCAACTATGCTCCAATTCGCTACTTCGTGCAAGGTTACCGGATCGAGCATCCGAAGTTTTCAAGCTTCGAACGCCGAGTTTTCAATGCCAAAAGTTCAAAATTTGATCACTTCTGTTGCAGACGTACAATCAAAGTACCCATGGGACAAAGACCCCACTGGGGAGGCCTCCACATTCACACGGGGCTGGCGTCAATGGCTGGGTGAAATTCGTATCAACTAAATTGTGTCTGCTGAACCGAATTTGACGCGTGCAACTTGATGCCTGAAAGCTAAGCGCATGCGTGCATTAGAAAGCGCACGGCCGCAGACTGGAAGAGGACAACGGTCGAACTCACGGTAGGCTCTGTGGTTGACCTATCAGCGTATGAAGTTCATATTATAAACCAAGAGGTCTAGCTTGCTAGTCTGCTTATCCCAGCTTGCAGCATGCATCCTGAACAGCGGACAGAGTTGTGTGAGAGCAGAAAATCGAGAGAGGGGAGCATGAATTGTGTCACACTACTTACTGGCAAGCGCACGCCACGGACTTCATCACCTATCCGGGTAACGGCACCGATCCAATAATTAATGATCAGTGTGGAGTTAGCATGGGTCACCCGCCCATTAAGATGAATGATTCATCATGAATCGATAGCGTCTCTTATGGATAAGACGTCAAACGAAAGCAAAACAAGTATAGCTACCCCTGATAAGAAAGACACCCGATGAAGGCTGTGGTCAGCCGTCGCTCATCAGTGATTCAGCAGGTTGTGCGCAAAATATGGTGGCAGTCTGCCACTGGCAGAGGAGGAGGCTCATGGATTCCCCGTTGCTATCATCGTGGTGAGTACGCGGGCAGAGCCTACCGGGAACCGTCACAGTAGTCCTGTGGCCGATTCAGCCTGTTCAAATCGGGGTTGCTCATACGGGGACTACCAATCGGCCCAATTGAAATTCCTCACTTAGACTTCGATACTGATATTTTCCGTGGGACAGTACCACTGTCACAGTATGGTATGAAGAGCTGCAGGAGACTCAGTTTTCGTTTTCAGCTTCTGTGCTATGGAGAAGCCTCGACATTCTGCGGAGGCCTCTCGTTCCCATTATGCTGATCATTATACAAGGTCCATACCACTAACCATGCATGCTCTCAAAGCCCATTTCTGGAGGCTGTAGATCTTAGTTGTGCCTAGCTCAGACCACATGCCCACACGAGGTATCTCATGGTGTGCGATAATGCGCATCACGATAGTGTTGGAAAACTCCGCTGTAGAACTCCGTGTTATCATGAACGGCGAAAGAGACATTTCTGGAAGATCCGGAGTGAATAATTGATTTTCGGTATCTGATAAACCAGACGCCAACAGAGGAGAATTCACTAGCAATACGCATGTCAAAGCTATCAAGCTGTCAAAGCATGTCAAAGATTCTTAAGCCAAAAGATTCTCAAAAACCCAACAGCACGATCTCGAGAGAGCCCTGGAAATAGCTTGCAAACGGACCGTGCACCGTCATTCCTGTAACGTGGTTTGTGATTCAGTGTGTACGACTTATATCGTGCAAGACCTATATGCCAAAGTTGATTCGTGTGGTCGAGTGATTACGAATCAGAACCATGAAGATTGTATCGACGAACCATGCTTTGCTCTAGAGCAAAGATACTTTCAATTTGTTAGACCTGAGTTTCTTTTGATAAAAGGAACTGATTCGCTACTAGCGGTTCATTGCGGTACTTGTGTTCTCTATCGACCAGAATATTGTCCATAGGATGACAACACAACTCAAATATTAAGTCTCAATACCACTGAGTAAACCATAATGATAAGAGTTCATCCATTTTGGAGGTGCAATGATGTAAGACGAGATTTTGTTGTAGGTGAGTAGTAGAAATGTCTACTCTGAGAGCTAGAGTAGTGCTCTCGTGCTCTTTCAAGACAGAAAAATTTCCTAGTTTTCCGAGAAAACTAGTGGCAAAAAAGCGACAACGAAGCCGCATGAATATCGATACAGAACAAGGTGGGCAAATCATCTGGAGCCTTTTACGGACGATTCGCCTCAATCGGGAGCTATAGTTATCCCACACTCTATGAGGTAGAGTTCATATTGCGAACTTCGCAGGTTAGAGTTCAAATAGATTTTTTAACGCTTGAACAGGTGGTCCAAAAGCCAAGTAAGGCGTACGACGCTCTTTGCCAACTGTTCTTTGGCCACCTCGATCCGGTTGTTATAATACCCAATTGGTAAGACATCGTTATTCTTCACAGCTGAACCGTCAACATGTTTATAACCGTAATCACAAGCAGCTCTGACAGTTTCATCAGCCCACTTAACGATACACGTATCAAGTCCATACTTCTCACAGTCCTGGGTCCACAATCTAACATGATTGGCATACCTTTCATGGAGTACCTTACTGACAGCTCGCTCCGTAACCTTCCAGTGAGGCTGACCAGGAAGTGGAGGGCCTCGTCTCTGAAGCTCATAGAGTAGAGATGAGTCCCAAGTGGAATGGAGGTTAGTAGGCTGACGGGTGGCGAAACCGAGACGGACACCGATTGTGTTTCCACCACGGTCATTAGGTTTACCAGCATGCATCGGTTGATGAGCATCCCCCACAAAATGGACGATAAACTTGAGTGCCTCTTGGCGTTGCCGCAAAGGCAAACGCGCATCGGCGACCTGTCTCGAGTAGTTCTTCAGCGCACCGACAAAGCAGAAGTCGCGATAACAATCACGGGCATGAATGTATCGGCAATCAGGTGTAGTTACAAAATGGAGGCGCGAAGACCATCTCCACGCGATGTTGCTCATAATCTGATCAGCCCAACTGGCATAGCTTGTCATCGGCACACCTCTACCCATAATACCATCGATAGCACCTCGAGTTCTACCGTGTATACGATCTTGACTGAGTTGTGCTATAACAGCGTGGCCATCACCTCCCCATGCAAAAATAGCTGGGAGCAGGGTGGCAGCAAGAGACAGAAGACGAAGTTTCATAGGGAATCAAGACGCAATCCACTGACCAAGCACTGGAGAACAAGTGACTCGAGCATCTCGCGATTTGGACTCTTAAGCTTAGCAGGCATTATCAGCCGGCTGAGAGCATACGGGCGCTACGCGGCGCACGGCTGCACGCTGTTGTTGAAGGTATTGAAGGTTTTAGCTAAGTGACTTGATATCTTGCTTTCTCACTAATCTTTACTAGACCATAGCTGACATAGCAGAATATCTAAATCTCATTATTATTCTGTATACACCTCTCGTCAGCAGCTGTATTAGAATCTTGCGTTCTACCAGTTACAGAAGAATTACCCTTGCTTACAACAATCATCCGAGAACGTTAACTTCAACCACATTCTGATGGCCCCTAGAAGAAAATCGATCAATTCGCCGACCCCCCCTGCAAGGACTAGTGGTGCCCCCACCAATACCCCTTGTGGCCCCCCAGTTGCCGAAGCTACTATTGCTCAGCTGCTCGAGAAGATGGAAGCCTTGACCGTCAGAGTAGAGGCCTTGAGTGCCGCCCCCTCTCCTCAAGGAAACCTTCCCAGCCCGCCTCTATTTGGCAACACCCCTTACAATCCCCCCTGTCCAGAGCCCCATCCTCGAGACCCTCTAGCAGAAGCCCGAACTAAGTGTCGTCAAATTATACAAGAGGCCCGAAAAGAAGCCCGTCAGGAACTTCAAACGAATGACTTCCCGAAGTTCACAGGTGGCACTGAAGACCTAGAAGTTCAGGCAGCGGGAGCAGCCCTAATCTCGGCACTGGGGACCGGTCACTTAATTAAAATGAAGAGATCCAAACCTTCCTCTACCATACGAGCCCATCTTAGCAGCTTCGATCGCCTTTTGACTACTAGCGCTATCTCACCGGGTTCGGTATGTTCTTATTTTTTGCTCTTATACTCTCTCTCTGAGGAGGTGAAGAACCGTATCTCTTCAGCCACCGACTTTTCCCTCTCAGAGTTCACTAATGTGCCAGCTCTTTTCCAACGCTTCGAGCTCCTGTACAACGACTTGCGGTCCGCCTTACTCAAAACCTATCAAGATGTGAGTGAGGCGGCTAGACTCCGCCAAGAGTGGCACGAACTCCAACATAAGGATGGCTCTTCTTATTTGGCTTTCCTCTCCGATATCGACAAGTTCCAGGTTGAGCTGAGACTCCAAGGCGACGTTCTCACAGATGCGGCCGTTTATGATAAGCTGGTCAACTGTTCGTCAGCCCCCTACAACGACTGGGCCCTACAATACTTGCTTGAAAGTACCCCATTATCTACGGCGAGATCCCAGTTAGAGTCTCGAGCCAAGCTAAGGAGCCTCAGCCTGAAAACCCCTGCCACGGTATCTACGCCCCCTACAAGTAGTAACACTACTACTACATCTGATGCAGTATCCTATCAAAATCTGTCTACTATTCAAGATAGTCGCCCCAAGTACCCCAGGATGAAAGACTTACCCCCCAGTGTCTGCAAAAGGTGTTTTGCTGCTGGGCATAAAGCTCAGGCATGCATGGAGACTCTTCCCAAGTGGATTGAGGCGAGGTGCCTGGCCTGCGGGCACTTTGGTCATAGTGTCAGTGACTGTAGAATGGCAAAGGACCGGAAGCTAAGGTGCGATAGATGTGGTTTGTCAGGCCATCTTTGCTTTGCTTGCCGCAAACCCCCGAAGACCCTGCCTACCTCACCAGCACAAAATTCTGGTGACCCTCAACCTAACCAAGACAAAGCACCTCCGGCCCCAGTTGATAGTATAAGTGGCTGCGAACCGCTGCTGGACGCGACTCCAAATGCTTCCTGGGTGGCTTCCATTCAGTGTGAACAGCTCAATGAGATTCTTGCTGATGATTATCACTCTTCACCGCTGCGTGCCTCGGTGGAACTAGTCTCTGTCTCGGAATCATCATGCATAGAATCCTCATCAAGAGTGGTAGTGGCTATGTTGGATACTGGCGCTGGGCGAAATTTCATAAACCAAAGGTTGAGATCTAGTCTCCCAGCCAGCTATATTAAATCGACTGCTTCGGTCTCAGCCAAAGCCATTCTTGCGGACGGCTCCACTTTTCGATGTTGTGAAGCCGTACTTCTGACCGTTAGAGTACCCCACAAGACGGTGGAAGTCTGGTGTTTGGTAGCCCCTGCGTCCTTAACAGTAGACTTGATCTTGGGCATGTCTGCGTTGAGGGCTCTATCCTTGTTACTGCACCTAAGCTCAGAGGGTGTGGTTCTCCACGCTGCTGTTGAGCGACAGGCAGCCCTAGAAGTATCTAGTCCTGATCGATCGGTCTCTAGTGAGACACCCCAGAATCTTGATTTCCTGCATATACTAGCTGATATTGTAAATGTACCAGAAGCCTTGAATAGTCCTATATCTGATTCTATTAATATGGACTCTTTCCTTTCGGGACTTGAGTCGCCTACTTTGAGTAATGATGTAAGTGATGCTGTTTCCGAAGAGCCCCTACCTACGGGCTATAATGAAACTTGTTTTCGAGGTTTTGTCTTAGAGCCTACGACAAGCCCAACCGGTAAGAAGGGTGTGGTGAAGCGCTTCCAGTACGGTGTACCTTGGCTTAGCTCGAGGAGACTGCCGAAGCCTACAGCCGAAGACATTTGCAGCTTCATTTCGAGACACCAAGCGTCATCCAACAAGCTGAAACAAGAAGGCACGTTTGATGATTATGCCAAAGTGTTTCAACGTTACATCGATATGGGTGTCTTAGTGAAGGTTGATAAATCAGAATGGCCACGTGTCACTGGGCTGATTTCTCACTTTGCCGTTCTCAGCCCCTCGAAGTCTACACCTGTGAGACCTGTACTGAATGGCGTGATCTTCCGAGGCCTTATCGGCTCAGGCCTTGGTAGGACCAAGCCTTCAGATGCGATTTTGAGAGGCACTTTGCCTCACCTGTTCGCCTTTCGTTCACAACCTTCTGTTGCTATCGTTGACTTGGAATGTGCTTACTATCAGCTCAGAAACTCAACAGATCCTGATGTAGCTTTTCTTTTCTGTTTGGCCTGGCGCGATAATTTATTCCGCCTTATTTCCCCTCCTATGGGGAGCCCTCACAGCGCTGCAGCCTTGCAGCATGCTGTGTCTTATATGTGTAAAGAAGCTCAGACCACTTTCGATGCCAAATATAAAAGTAAGGCTACTGTTGTTTATTCTGGCTATATGGATGATCTTATTATATGCTGCTCTGAGCCTTCTCTTCTGGCGGAGGCGGTCGACATACTCTTGTCTACTTGTCGCAAATATGGGTTTCACTGCCAGCCTAAGAAGTGTCGTATCGGAATCCCATCTGAGCTTTCTTGTAAGGTACTCGGTATGCTGTGGACTCCGGACGATACACTCTCCGACAATGATGGCCCAGACTTGCTCCCCATGTGTGTCCTCGCCTTCTCCAAGGATAAAGTTATCTACACTCGGCGTGATGTTATGAGCGCAATAGCCCAATGTTATGATCCTTTGGGATTTCGGAGCAACTTGTTGCTCCGAATGAGGTACATCTTGAGGCAAGAGCTAGAGAGAGACTCCTGTACAGATCTAGATGCCTTCGTTAGCATCGACACCTACAAAGCTCTTCAAACGACCCTAGCCGAATTCAAGCTGGCTCCTGCTGTGGACCGTGTCCTGAAATTAGGTCCCGGCGCAGTCTTACTACTCTTTGCTGATGCCTCTTGTTATGGCACTGCAGCTGTAATATGTGATTCTGAGTTTAATGTTGTCCGGTGTAGCGCCCACTTAATTCAGGCTGTCAAACAGTCTTGGTCTATAGTTCGTAAAGAGCTCCTGTCGTGCCTGGAAGCGGCGCTCTTGTTCGCCGAATCCATGCGCGCGATTCAGTCTGTGACGTCATGTGCGCCTACCCCGGAACTTTATACAGATAATGAAGCCAACTATTACCGGTTATCTCGAGCCTTCTCCTTTGCGGAGGACTCCCCAGACTATGAGGCCTTTAGCGCCCGCTGGAAATCTATGGCGCTACCATCTTGGGAGCGCAAGACTCTGTTCAAGATAGCTACCCTACTGGTACCCTATGGTGGTCGTGTGTATCATTTGTCAGGCAAGAGGAACCCTAGTGATGCCTACTCAAGAGGCTTACCAGTAACCCTTCTCCCCAGTGACGATCCGTCGTTGAAGGAAGCGGTGCGTCAAGCTCGCCTCCGTGCGGACCGGAAACTGAAATTAAGTAATGATGAATCATATTCTTTGATATCTGTTATATGTGACGATGGTTATGGTACTATTGGTTCTCTGAAAGATTATGTCAAGGTCAAGCAGGAGGAGGATCCAGATTTCAGAAGACTTCTCAATCCTTCCCCTAATTCGAAGCCCGACGCGAGGATAGTTCGGAAGTACTCCGTGGTCTCGGATAGCGCCGGTGCTTATGTCATCAATTCTGTTACTCGTGGCCTGGCTGTACCACGGGAGTTGAGACGTGAAGTCTGTGATAAGTTACATTTGTTCTTTGTCCATCTTGGTGCCTACAAAATCTATAAAAGCGTGCAGTCCGAGTTCGATGCGGGCCCTCTATCGGAGTACTTGAGAGCCCAGCAACGTTGTCCTATCTGTATCGGCCAGCGCAATACTCGGACTGTTCGTCACACTTTGGGTTCTAGGATTACCAGGGCCTCGCAGCCTTGGGAGCTCCTAGGAATTGATCTCTTAGGTCCTTACAAACAAGAAGGATTCCGAGACGCCTTTCATGACTCTCTTATGTGTTTGCTGGTGGTCGACGCTGTGACAGGTTTCATCGCCTATGCCTTGGTTCCCAACAACGCCCCCACTTCCTTGACTATTGCAGCTCTTGAGAGCATCTTCCTGACACATGGTTATCCTTTGGGCATGTTATCAGACGCCGATGCTCGCTTCACTAGTACAGAAGCGACTACTTGGAGTAAAGCCCTTGGTATACGGTGGTCTAGGAGTCCTGGCCATTCGAGCCGTCTTAATGGCTGGCATGAGTCTCGTCATAGATTGGTTAACTTTATGTTGAGATGTTTACTACAACAGCACGAGAACAAGGTTAGCTGGTCTTCACTTATGCCTAGAGTATGCTTTATTGTCAACAACATTGTCCGGTCTTCGTTATCCTCTTCTACCTTTAGCAGTGACCTCCATTATGTTCATGGCCGCTGTTTGCCTCCATCGGTATCACCTAACCGCACCTTGTCTAAGGAAGCTACTGAGAGTTTGGACTGTCATATCCCTTTGAGGATGCCTGACCGGGCGGATGCCGAAAGAATGTTATATGACGTTGCTTGTCGTATATCTGCTGATTGCAAATGGACTCAAGTGAGTGCTGAGAATGATGATGCTACTTTACGCTCGCGCTCTACTTTTGCTGATGTATCTATAGCTCGATCTGACTTTTCTTCTATTTCGGTCGGTTCTAAGGTTCTTCGTTACAACTTCGGTCGTAACAAGTTAGGTTGTAAGTGGCTTACCGACACTGTTTACATTGTCCGTGCTATTAAAGGACAGGTTGCTGTTATCTCTCCTGTCAACTCTCCGTCGCTCTTGTATGAGTATATTGGTAATTTGAAGATTATCCCTTCCGCGGCGGGGGAGTGTTGAAGGTATTGAAGGTTTTAGCTAAGTGACTTGATATCTTGCTTTCTCACTAATCTTTACTAGACCATAGCTGACATAGCAGAATATCTAAATCTCATTATTATTCTGTATACACCTCTCGTCAGCAGCTGTATTAGAATCTTGCGTTCTACCAGTTACAGAAGAATTACCCTTGCTTACAACACTGTGCAAAGTTGCGGCCTGTGGTCGGAGGCACAAAATGGTTTATGGCTGGTCAACGCCCCGGCGCATCTGATATCTTTCACAATTGTTAATACCAGCAATCCAGTTGCCCGGTCATCCGACCCATGTGCGTAACGTAGCGACCTTACATCGTAGATATTCGCACTGTACGGCTTCTGATATCGAACTTTGTTCGGCTCCGACTTGGTTAGCTACGTGCCTGCGTCGCAGGGGCCGGTAGAGAGTATAGAATAGTATAGTCGTCAGACGTAGCCTGTACCAACTACGATTGGTTGCCTCGACACCACACTAGCACCCCATGAGCCTTTGCAGCATACTTGTGTTTGTATCTCTAGTAGACTGGGAAGTTACCAGTCAGTGGCAAATGGCACGAGCGCGTCGTAGCATGTATAGCTGCGTACAGCTAGGCGATAGTAACTATTACGACCAACAACCGGGTACTACCTGGCAGGTGGTAGTACCACTTCTCACAGAGGCCGGGAAATGTATACGTGACTCGTGGTTCATGAGAGATATGCCCCAAACCCCCTCTTTGAAAGCGGCCCTTCCGACGGCACTTACGCACATTGCGCGACGCCCATATATCTGAGTGCTAAAGCGCTCGGGCTGCACGTAGGAACAATTATGCTCTCACACGTTCTTAAGAGATGTTCCAACGATTCTCACTTACGATCACCATGCAACCTAAAGATTCTGAGTTGGTCGGTCTCGGGCGACCTGTGGGGGCTGCTGACTGGAGCAGATATCTCTTACGATTTGCCGGCATTCGACGACGAGCAGCGGAATAAGATGGTGATCTAGTCTCTTGGGGAATACAAGCTCAGGCGCGCTGATACAATAGGGGGGACCTCGAATGAGGCTCTCATTATGAGAGTCAGCTTGCGCAAGAGGGGGTAGTGATGACAAAGACCACAACAAGGGCAGATAATAACAACCCGCGCAACCCCCTTAGCTATAGATGATTCTAGCACGCATGTACGTCGACTGCATACAGTCCAACAACAGGTTCTGTGATACCGCTCAGTCTGGGCACTTGACTCTGGGATAAGATCTTGAGTTTTCATAATTTGGATGCCTCGTAAGAGGCCCTATTTGGGTAGCTAGGGATTGATCTGAACTGGTCTCTGTGTTACACTGTGTAACAGTCTGTGTAACTTACACAGAGTGTGTAAGCTTCTCTGGTGTGACGCTTTTCCTTTCTCAATTTCCTGTGGTACACAATCCATGGATGTGCCACTTGACGGGATGCTAGTGAACCGGAAGAAGTTACTCGGGGATGGCAAATGGAATCCGAGGTATCGAGCACAAAGTACGCCGGGAATGTGCTGTCCCGTGTGTGTCAGAGGTTGATAAGCACTGGGAATTCTCGGTGAGTAATAACACAACAATTGATCTCAAATCGTCAATGCGATTGTTTTCGCAGTCAAAGGAGCAGAAGCTGCAGGAGACAACAGCGACTCGCGTTCGCCACAGAGAACAGGTCAAATGTGAACAAGAAAGTAGCAGGAGTAAACATCAGGGCAAAGCCCTCGAACAGGTACTGCTCACTTCCCCTGAAAGCCCCATCTATGTTAGTAGGTCTCCTCGGATGAGCTTTGCCATTCTGGGCACCACCATTGGTCTGGGTTCGGGTTGTCCCTAAGAACAAGCCGTGTGCCCGGAAGGGGGTATCAGACTACTTACCAATAATAGCGACTCTTATCAGAATAGTCTTTGTAATTACCAATGGGATAGATGCTCGACGGCTTCATTTGTTTCAGAACCCACCGTGTGCCATAGCACCGCCATCTGTAGTGGGAAGCAAATGACTTCCAAGAGATCGCAAATACCGATCCAATTGGGGTAAGGATGTGCAGGTAAGGCATATGCGAGGATTACGAGTCAGGTTAGTTGTTTGCACTTTGGAGAGTAACGAGAACTTACTAGTCTTTATGAGCATAAAACCTTGACGAATTAATAATAGCTAATTAGACCAAGTAGAGTTTCACAAAAAAAAGAAGACATCAAAGGAGCCGTACTTCCCGCAGTATAGTATTAATGATTGGAGACAACTGACCTTGCAATTCTGTTCACAGCCCAGAGATGATTTGGCGGACACTGCGTCTCATTGGAACACCAAAGCCTCTCTGCGACAGAGGCAGCTCTCGGCCATACTCGAGTATTAAGTACGCTACCGTCTACCCACTCGCCTGAATTTTCAGGAATACTTCCGCAGTGACGGAACAGACCCACCCCAAACAATTGCTTCGCCGCCTTTGATAATCCCCTTGTCATCTGCACGCATGCGAACATCATAAAAATGCGCCCAATCGCTGAAAGACAAGTCGTACCATGGAAGATGAAACATTCTTAGACTTAGACTATTAGTGTAGATGGCGATGCCGCCAGGCTAAGACTGTGGTAAGCCCTCCCCTGTCAACTCTACACTCTAGCGGGTAATTCCAGAGAGTCATCTATTGCACTTCCAAGCTCATATTGAGCGGCCACCGTTGTCTCACCCCGCACTCCGGCGGCCCTAGAGTGATTGGAGGCGACCAAGGCGTTCGATTGAACTGTTTTTTCGGCTTTCACTAGAATAACTTATCGATTAATATTTCATTAGTATTGCCTCACGAGCTACGATTTGATTTTTCGAGTATCTTTTAGACATCATGCCGAACTTTTGAGCTATAGTCCAAATTCAGAAGGATGTTATACAGTCACAGTATCTAATGAAGTACTGTTGATGCACAAACGGTTATCAGCGGTAGCTGCGGTAGTGGATAGGACGCCGAAGGCTGAGTCGCTTGAAATGCTTACTTTCCATACCGCTTCCCCAAGTCGGACAAGACAAAGTCGGTACTAAATACTAAACTTCGGTATCTCCCGCTTTGTGCCATCTACAATAGAACAACAACAGCATCGTTGGAAAAACAATGAAATACACAAACTCAATGTCGCAGAGAGTTACACACAATCCCTTGAAAGAATCAAGAAGCACAACTGGAGCTGTCGTAGCCGGACAATATGCGCACCATGCTGCATGGATTTTTAACACTAGATCTTTCCCAGATGCTACCCGGGAGATATACATGTCATTTGCGTCGTTAATTCCACGGAGCTGGTTATCCTGAACGTACTAAGTCCGCGCTACATAGGTTGAGTAAACTGTCTTCAATGGCTAATCCGGTTACAGTTATTTCCAAAAATTTATCCACTAATAAAGAATCTCATTCCCTTTTTAAGCATCCCATAGCATGCAGCAAGCTATTCGAATCAAACTCCTTAATAAGCCTCCAACGCACATACCTTTACAGTATCGTCAATACTACGGCTTATGACTTGCCATGTATCAACGACATCTAGCTCGGTGGCGCCCTCATTCAGAAACTCATCCCACATAGTTATGTTAGCTCCTAGCAAGCAAGGCATACAGCAAATACAATTCTCAAACCGCTCATGATGGATCACAAAGTTCGATCCTTGCACAATAGAGTTTAGATAGTCTACTTAGCAATGATCGTAAACTTTACCAGCCAATTTTACTCCACCAAGACTTAGTCTTCGTATACTGTACCTCCATTGTTATTGCACTGCTACTGAGGTGCCGGCAATACCGATCAATTTGCCCTTCTGCTATCTAAATCTACTTAGAGTCGCAGACTTGACACTAAGATTGCCTTCACGCACGCGCGCCTTTCAAAGCCGACACTGACAGTGCTAGCGTGCTCGATAAGCGTTCCCGAACTTGCCAGTTAAGTTCTTTATCCTTTTAACAGAGTTCTCCAGCCAATAGTTGAATAAATCCGATTTGTTGTGGTAACGCCTGAGCGGCACTCAATGATTGATATGCTAGCTCTCTCCCCACCCATGGACCCTTGTCCAGTTCTTCAAAGCATTTGTGTCCCAAGCATCAGCGATCCCATTGCCACCAAGGTGAAGTATCGGATCACCTATACGAGAGACTCCCGAAATTCAGCACTTTTCCGGTGAACCATACAGGGACAATCACAGTAGAGTTATTAAACCCTCTCGATTCAAGTTGCACATAGAGCGGGTAGTCTAACTAAACCATACTCGGCGATGGACTGTGAACCGTAGACTCGTAGACAAAACGAGTAAACGACCAACTCGGACACGCGTGCAAGAACAGCTGTGCAAGTACTTTTAACGTCTCCGAATCACGCAGTATTTTGGAGGAACGAAATCAGCTTTGTCATCGGTGAAGTGTACTTACTTCCATTAAACATATCGACAAATCTCTCGACCACTTCACTAACAAACTTCTCAGTCTTCTTGCTAATAGGGTCCATGTAATACTTAGCATTGCCCTTGAGGGAAGGGTATCTAAAAAGACGACTCCTAGAGGGCCCCTACAGTAATACTTGTTGCGCCCCCCATGAGGACTCATCGCCTACGTGTGTTGGAAAGTTAACATTATAATTAATTATGCGATAACGTCAGCTGCAAGTCAACTGTATGTCATTCAATGAAATATATAATATTCTTATAATGTGATTAATAGGCTATCACTGATAGCCAATATTAGTATATTCCAGGCCCCAGTGGAACCCAGAAAAGCGTTATCCTCCACAGCGGCAAGGAAATTGTCGGGCCCAGCAGAGGTAGATAGCCGCCAGACATCCTAACAACTATTCAACGTGGTAATTAGAAAACACTGGGAAACGATTTCTTAGCATTAACTTTAGATTAGGATTAGCTTAGTATTGACTTAAGGAGATTCAGTGGCAAGCACTAGTAGACGATCGGGTGGCATCTAGTTCATTACCAACCAGGTGGGCTACAAACCGTTCAATATGCACCGTGAGTAGCTCATGGGAGAGATAACACGAATTGTGTTATTTCTAGACTTCTAGGGGGACGATTCGAACTTGAAGCTCGCGAAACATACCCGCGTATCCAGCTCTCAGTATGCCCAGGTATATCTATCTCAGGAATGACATTAATCGCAAAGGAACGTGCCATCTTCTGGACTAATGAAATATCATCAGCTGTGTACCTAAGGTATCAAAGGTACTCATTTCTGGTTGTAAAATTTACAATGCTACGAGATATACACTGTAAATCTCGATCTACTACAACATTGAGATTATCTTAGTGAGACACACCGTGAAATGCTTTTTCACAACTTTGTCGAGTTGCGGAATTCAATTAAAAATAAATATTATAAATCGCAGTAAGTTACCAAAGTTTTTCTTGAAAATACGACAAGCTGGCACAGAATTAACGATTTAAACAAATAGCCTATACTCTCTTAAAAGGTAACAGGTGATATAACTCCATACAAATTTCTTAAGTGATACAGTATAACTTTTCATACGTCTCACGATCAAGGCTATCTGAAGCGCTGCTGACTCTGCTGAGTGAGCCGAAGTAGTGGATGCTTAATAGAAGCTTATTTTTGGTTCATCCTAAATTAAAACGAAATGTTAAAGGGGAGACTTACTATGCAGGAGTATGACATTTCAATGTTTCACGTATACGATACCAATTTCTATAATTATTCTTTTCTAGAATCGTTCTAAGCCCATGCCTCCTGAATCTGGTTGATGCTACGCATTGCAACCCCTCAACCACAAAAGCTACTTGGCTCGGGACGGGTTCCCGTGTTGCAGTCGAGGATACTCTTTAACGTCGATTGAGAAGCTTATATCATCTGTCGCATGCCAGTGCAGAATGTTCATCTGATCGGTTAGAAAGATAAAGCGATACACAAAATTGCAGTGATAGATATCAGCTTATCCCCACACGACTTTTCCAGTATATTTTATAATAATGTATCTTCTCCGTTACAGGATATATTTCTTAAGGAAATGTATGGTGGCTGCACCGGATGAAGCCCCTCGTGTGGGCCGATTCTGTGTCGTTTGTTGGTCGCCGAGGAGGAGTGCGGGCCGCACATTCTCACATGCAGTATAAGAATCCCCAATATGACGCCACACCATCTCGAGAGCCTTTCAACGAACAGGACGGACCTCCAGCGAGCTCACAGTAAAAGCCTAGAGGCTACTCAGTATCAGGAGTAGCCTCTACTCTCAATCTCCCGAACTACACCTTACCTTCACTGATGCCATAAGCTTCAGTGTGTCATATATTTCTGATATAGGTAGGTATCGGCGACCAGTGTCAATGAGCAACCCTCGATGACTGAACGATGGGTAGTCCAGAATCCTCACGCCTTTCTTCAATATCTTATCGGTATCGTCGTGATTACGCAGTAGCTGGGCCTGAACTTGTATCAACTAGCCGCAGGGCAATGTATTTCTCGAGAAGCATAAACTGTCCATCATGCGGAGATGCGACAGTGTAGGGAATATGTTCGTAGACCAGGAGGGAATACCAACAAGACTTCTGTGGGACTTTCAACTTACCGTTACCAATCGCTGACTGATATACTACTCTATTCCGTCATCAATGTGAGCTGGAAGCAGCATCGAGATAGAGTTTCGGTTTTACACCGAAAAATGAGATGTAATACTGGGGGCTTGAAAATTCCGTCTTCGCAGAGACTCTATAAGTAGCGAAAACTCGAGGCCACTCACCAAGGTCCCGATAGCATACACAAGACCAGGCTTGTCAAAATACGTTATATCGCACTCGGGATCCTGGCACTTAATCTCGTACTGTCCACTTGGCTCTTTGTCTTTGCCTTCGCAATGAGTGTGAACCGTGATGTTCAAATCTGAAATCACAAAAGGGTGTTTCAAAATTCCGTGAGCACTTTTGGAAGCCGATTTCTCGTCGACGCATACGAATTTTTCTACGAAGATTTCAAGGGAGCATCCAGGCAATGAGTGTGAACCGTGACGTTCAAATCTGAAATCACTATCACGAGTAGCGTTACATCCATCTGGGTGAACCATACAGTGACAAAAGCAGTATAGGTATTAAAGACTCCCGGCAATTGCACATAGAAAAGTCATACTAAGCCCTTTTTGGTGTTCGACTATAAACTCACACACACGAATCGCTGCTCGGCGGTCTCACCTGTTGTGTTGCCGTAAAATGTCTCAAAAAGGAACTCGACGTAAGAGTTTTCATACTTCATGCAAGAAGTGCTCTTTTTAAAGCCAGCTACATCTTCCAGGGCTGAGGGAGCGTCAATCAGTCTTGGACGTGCGAATGCGAGAATCCATCACATTGCCTTCATTATAATAACTGTGGATAAAATCGGCAACGGAAACCTCCAAAAAGTATGGTGTCCCTTGTCTGCAACTATCACTTCGATCGTTACTCAGCCATAGAGACTCCTATATAATATGTAGGCGACGGAAAAAATGATTCCCTTGCGAGAGGAGTAGAGACTGTTCTACAAGTGACAATACGGCACCTTAATCTCAGAGCGGTTTTCAAAACTGGAGAAATTGCTATTTCCAACTGAGCGGTCGTATAGTTCCGAAACAGCAGTAACTTACCAATCTTGCCAAATTGAACGACTTTCGGAACTGGCCATATGTTGAGCTGTGGCTGAGGAGGCAGGCTTAAGGGGATGGCCAACCTAATGTGACAGTTGGAGTAAATCAAGGGGAACAGGGAGACGTAGAGGAGCGTCACACGTTATCAGGAGAGATGCGTTTGACGTTCCCTTTTGGTCTGGCAGGTTATCATGTTGCTAAAAGTCATATATTTCCTTCAAATTGAGACACTTTTTGATCCGGAAAGATATTTCTGGGAGGCTAGATGGTCTTCGGAACAGGAACGCCGACCTGACTTACTCTGACGCACAGGTGAAGCATGATTGCATGAACCCAAATACCTGAATTATAACGAAGACTACACCAAGGCCGGAAGCCTCTACCATTGCGATGTATTGTAGAGCACGATCGCCAGACCGAGACATAAGGTAACAACTAAACCTGGAGGACCAGAAATGACGAAGAACTGCCTCAACAGAGTCACGTGGACCATCTGACTTAGGTTGAGTCCTGGCCTAGAAATTCCGAATTAGCGTTGCAAGGTACTCGAGTAGGGCTATGCCAGAGACTATCTGGAATTTCTGCAGTGCCTCAGCGCTACACTGAGTTGACGAGGTTCAGCAGAGGCGATCTGGTCGCCTCCTGCGCTCATAATCGCCGCGATCATCAGATGCCAATGCCGCATCTGGCGCAGGTGGCCGGCGACGTGGCTCGCAGTGGGCATGCGTGCAGCATACTACGTACGAGGCAACGCTACTTCTGGAATTGTATGCAGATAGCAATATTCCGAGAGTGCCGTAAGTGGGTTCATGAATCGACAGCTAGTCTGACTCAGACGGGCAAGTAGGCCTTGGCTGTGGTGAAAGGTTCGGATGTTTGGTGGAGATTCCTCAAACTACGCCTGCGTGCTAATCAAGAGAGCCCGCCTTGCCCCAGCCGTACAAGGGTTGGAGTTGACCAGGGACTAGTATTGGAGTGATGACGGAGGACTCTCGGAACTGAGTCCCTGCGGACGGGACCGCTGTGGCGGACTAGTTGCACCGCACGTAAACACACTGGAACCAATTAATGTTGACGGGGCGCTGCTAGAAGAAGGAAAATGCTTGGATCCACCGTGACCACGGTGCTTGGGAAGTTGAATTAGCCGACTCGGACTGGCTATTACACAGGGAGGAGAGCCTCCCCTCTAGAGAAGAGGCAGGCTCAACGGCCTGCATAATGGCTGTGATGGGATGAATGCTAGTGACAGTCGGTTACAAAATAAGTCGGCGACAATCGTTCATCCTATTGATTAGTAGTAGTCCGCTGATATAGCTGCGATATGTGCTTCAATGGCATCAGAGTCTGACGATGAGATGATCTGTTTTGCTGTTAAGCTGGATGCCTCAGGTGAATGTGAAACCGTCATAAGTGCTCGAAGCACTCCATGATGAAATCATTTAACGCAATACTGTACATTGAATTGAACATGAGATACGCTTAAAGTGTGCTGGCTGATAGAAACGTATAGCGATGTGGCGTGAAGGAGGCTATGTTTAAAGCACCTCCTGAAGGGGTGTCTCTTCACATCTGGCCATAATACGAGGGCAAAAGGATGTTCATCTTCAGGAATCGAAGACGCTCCGATCTCCTCCGGGCGTAGTCGTCTGTAGACAAGATCGTCTGGTCCAGTTTGCTGAATTGCCGATTCTATCGACAACTGATAAGTGGTGTCGATAAGACAGCCAATAAGAAGGAAAGATATCCTCATTTTCGATAAGAAACTTACAATTACAACTACATGCTTCAGCTTTCTTCATATTCCCCTCGAGCGTGAGGGCCCAATCAAGATGCAGCATAGGTCTGTCTGCTATGGTAAAGTCTCTTGGGTCGATGGGGAGGGGCGTGATGGAGAGTGCCGTCTGTCAGTGCAGATGTATATTGTCAATCGAATGTTACATGCTAGCTGTATATATTGCTGCTCCATCAGCCAGGTACATAGATACAGAAACTATAATGTACACACGTGCAGCTTATTCCCTTGTGTCTGCGAGCATCAGGGTGTTTGTCAACTCGACACTTATGCCCGAGTGGGGAAAACTGCTTACCATTTCTGAGTTGGTCTGAAGCTTTTATAAGCAAAAATCTATTATGGCACCTATCGCCTGCGTGCGGACCAACTCCCACATACGCACATGCTACTTTTCTTTCGACAATAGAGAGACAGAGTTTCCCAATCTACAAGGACTCTAATCGAGAAAAATAGATAAATACCACAGCTAGTAACCACAGTAGCCCTACTGGCGCCACTGCGTCATCGTAGCAAAGAAATAATAACGGAAAATGACGACATAATCATCATTGAGTGGCTTATGTGCGGAGGGAGCCATCTTGTGGGGAAATAGTGAACTTCACGGTGCAAGCGGCGAGCCAGCACAAGCCTCATCCGCGAGCCCTTATCAAGGATCGAGGATCAGGGTTGTGATAGACGTTCTGAGAATTGCTGACTGTTGCCCTTGTTCCGTAGCCATCTCCTTATGTAAAGGCACTGTTCAGTTCGTCAGTCCTCGAGCTTCTTCTTGTCACTGCTTAGTGAGCAGTGCTCAAAACGATATCAGTTCGTGTTGTGGTACGAGGACATCTCGACAACAAGTACCACAACAATTATGTCACAGTGATGCTGTGACAGCGTGTAATACACAATCTGTCTATAATGCCCATGTGTGCAGAGACTTAGGCTGCCAACACATGTTGTGGGTCCAGATTGATTTCTATCTTGACAGTAGATCTTCGGTGCGGAGGGGCGGAGCTCGCTTGTATTGTATATTGATAGTCTGCCCGTTGAAGGCTTCGAGAGAAAGCGAAAAATGTTTGTTGTCGGATTCGAACCTAGCTCACTCGAGTGAAAGCTCAGGTGCTTAACGTAGTAAGCTAAAGAAAACCGTTTCATGCGGAGAACTACCTTGAAAATGTTTTCGATAGTCAGGGGCTTAGAATTTCAAGTTCGCTATATTTCTAGTGAGATCGCATATACATGTGAAGGAAAACGATATATCGCTCGTGGGGAAAGACACTGTGGTTAAGCCGGAATTTCTGCTCACGGACGGACGGACGCACACGAATGACCGCGCACTGCAGTATAAGGTCCGCTCGCTTCGCTCGCTCCGCAATTCTCCTGCTTTCCCCAGTGGGGAGTCCCTTCCAAGTTAAATCCGTAGGATTCGACGCGCGTAAAACAGCAGTGGGAGCGACCTGGTGAATCCTAACGCACGGTTGCGCTGTGCAGCCTGCACACTATGGAGATTCCCCCGAAACCGGAGCGTCGCCCGACGGTTTCGGCGGTGGAATGGGACCGGGACGAAGTGTGCGCAGCGCGCTTGAACTACCATCTTGAGCTAGACGGCTGGCGACTTTTGAAGCACTGCCACTAGTGCTGCGGTGGCAGGGTCGGAACTCAGGTTACGCACCGTCTGCATCACGCAGCGGTATCCCTGCTTCCCCCTTTTCTTTTTTTTTGCCAAGAGTGTGGTTGGGCCTGGCAGCTCAGCAGTTGTAGCCGTGAGGCCTAGTTGATGTCTCAATACATCATCTTAGCTTCTCACCTTGCAGCTGCGGTCCTGCTGGGTCTTCGGGCTCCCGTCAGCGCGCGTTTCATGTCTCATGACTACGATCCGCTAGCTGGCCGCTGGTACCACCACGGGACCCTCGAACTTCCTCCAATCTCCCACACTCAGCGGTTTTACACAACTTGTCATGTGGGGAGGCATCCGGGCAGCGCAAATTTTCAATAGGACTTGCATGAACCCACAAGTTGTATGATACGACAGCTACTGCACGGGCAAATCATCAGTGTCTCCAAAGTCAACCATCCACTTTTCTGCGGTCGGTACTATCGACTCGGAAGCTACCGTAGCTCTCCAGAGGGAGGCATACCCACCGCCCGTACGTTAAAAGTAGCTCAGCTCATTTAGCTGCACATGAGTCTCCGAGGGGGGGGGCTTGGTAGTGTAGGTAGTCTGTAAGATCAAGTCTTATCGTGGCACAGCCGTGGTGTGACACCACTGGCGTCCGTGAATTTACGATACAGATTTTACACTGCATTTATTATTTGATGCAAGAATAATACTCCCATTAAACGACCCTTTAGCCCAGTCTGGGCTGCCCAGATCATTTACTTGACCTAGTTCTAGCCCCCTATAGCCTAAGCAGCCTGCCAGGCCTTTCGGCTCAGACAGGCCCCCTTCGCGAACTCTTCAAGAGCGTCTACACCGGAGAGTTAGAGCCTTCCACGAGATAACCTCTTCGGCAAAGTGTGGTCAACCTGGTCTGGATCCAATGCCGTCTATTCCACATGAGTGTTTGGTGTAAATTTGTATGTAGATTCCAGACATCCCATAGCAGCGACTAATTGTTATGGTTATTTATGTACTATCCCAACTCGTCCAGTTAAATATTACGAAGTCAATTAACCACCCAAAATTCACTTTGTAGGTGACAGCAAAGCTTTGTGATTCACACGTAAGCGTTTGGGAACACAGAATGAAGCGGTAGAAGAGCTGGTAATGGTTATAGTTTACACTGTGAACTTTACAGTACAGACAAAAGATATAGAACAAAGAGAGGTAGCACGGTGACCGCAAGTGAAGGGGTCCTTCCATGAGCGTCATTAGGCGTAGGGGCAGCTGTAGTGGATGCAGATGAAGAAGCTGTAACGTTGTTTAAGAGCCAAGTTAGACGAACACCGGCTTTCGCTAACTGCTCTTTGGCTACCTCGATGCGACCGTTGTAATAATCCATTGGAAGATAATCATTATCTCTCACAGCAGACCCATTAACATGCTTATAGCTATAATCACAGGCAGCTTTGGCAGTCTCATCAACCCACTTATCGATACACGCATCAAGTCCATACTTCTCACAGTCCTCGATCCATTCTTCAACATCACTGGCGTATCTTCCGCCTTTATCAAGTTCGTCGCTCACAGCTTCTTCTGTAATTGTCCAGTATGGCTCACTAGGAGCGCGATGGCCTCGTCCTTGGAGCTCGTAAAGGAGAGCCGAGTCCCAAGTGGAATGGAGATTGGTATGCTGGTGGCGCGCGAAACCGAGATCGACATCAATATTATTCCCGCCCCGGTCCTTGGTGCGGCCGACATGTAATGGCTGATGAGCATCTCCCACGAAGTGTACAATGAACTTGAGGGCCTCTTGGCGTTGTTCCAAAGGAAGTGACTCGTCGACGACTCTTCTCGAGTAGTTCTTCAATCCACCAGCAACACATACGTCGTTCTTACAGTCTCTGGCGTAGTTGAAGTGACAGTCAGGCGTGTCGGCATAATGTAGAGGAGAAGACCACTTCCATTTATAGCCGTCGGGACCGTACTTGACATCATCAGCCCAACTGGAATAGTTAGTCATCGGAACACCTTTACCCATGATATCATCGATAGCATCTTGAGTTTCATCTTTAATACGACCTTGACTAAGTTGTGCTACAACAGCGTGGCCATCACTTCCCCATGCAAGAGCGACAGGGACACCAATAGCTGCAGCTGATACTAGAAAGCGCATTATGAAAGATAAGCGAACAAATAACCAAAGGAAGTAGCATGCAAGACAAGACCCAAAAAACAGTTCGAGAGTGGATAACTTTGTTACACTCAAATGGACTACTTCAACACAAGACACGTTGATGAAACCATAGTTTACGTGCTGCTTTAACAGACAGTTTCACTTTGCAAGTTTGTTCTCTCTGCAATTTTATTCCTTCGCATTATTTCATCATTCGCTCTCAACGCTTCCTTCGCCGGGATAACCACCATAACGCCGTTCACTAGCTCGAACGTCATCATAGTGTTTTCATCCGCGACTTCCTCTATTTTCATCACTTCGTCAGCGAGCTGCTTCAAGTTCCTCACCTGAGCATCACAGGCAGCTTTGAAACGGCCAGGAAAAATACAAGATACTTCCACTCCATTTAGCTTGGACAATTGGAGACATTTAATATCGTGATAACCCACGGTGAGTTCACTGGCTAAAACCTGATGAAGGATCACGACCTCATCATCGACGGACTTCCGTTGGCCATGCGACCACAGCCCACACAGACGTATCTGAAATACCAGATCTATCAAAGGTAACTAGTGTAAATTCTATGAACATATCTATGATAAGGTCTTATTTGTATTTAATATGTTATATAATCAAGCAGTGTGAGGAACTGCATCACCTCTATACTTCGTGCATCGCATACTGCGTAAGAATCGTGCCGCGCGATAATAAGCAAGTGATGTTGAGAAAAAAAGCGAAGCAGCTGTTCGGCCGACGGCTTACTGGAGCTTCTGACTCGAAGTTGTCGCCGTATTCGCATAACAGGAACGGTTCAGTGAGCGGCAGGAAGACCAGCCCGGCAACTATGAAGTATTTGGGGCCGTATCTTGGCTCTACTGGAACAAGTGGCTCGGATTTGCTGAAAATGAAACACTGAAATCGTGCAATCGCCGACAATCGGTAACGGGGCTGAAGTATCCTTGTGGATAGCTGGGGGCCATAGGTCAAAATCTAGCGGGTCCAACGGCAAAGTTACACAGACGGCTAATTGCAGTGATCCTCGAGAGAAATCTTCAAAGTCTGAGTCAGTTTACACAACTTCATTTCCTAGCAAGCAGGCTCATTCCGGCTAGTGGATCGTTTATGGATTCAAAACTAATGGAATCCATTGAACGGATATTCCAAAGCTGCTCCGAGGTAAGTGAGATCGACGTTATGCGCTCTGACAGTTAGAATGCTTTGTTTTCATCGTTTGAAAGAAACACGGTTCTGTCGAGCCTGGTGTGAAAGGCATACGACAGTTAGTATGCTACCTCAGTTTAAGGTCAAAGTGCTGAATGCTATGATCTCTAAACAGCCCAATCTTTACAGTATCACCAACAAAGTGCCGCTGTAGGAGGTAGATAAAGGGAATCCTTTCACCCTAAAAACATACGCAGTGAAGATGGGGTGCTCCAAGCTGGCTATTCGATGGTATCAATGTTGAGGCGATTTCACTTCCTGATTTATAATTGACTAATTCACGGCCATCGCCAGCATAAGTCAACTGAATTGGCGTTCACTTCTTCAGCTTAAGTAAGCCAACCCTGGTGTGCAGTAGACCACATTCACCAGCAGCTCCTAACTTAGGAGTCCTAAGGCCCTCACCTGTCTGAAAGGTACGGTCCCATCATTAGCAATCTGAGAGCTATCAATATTCGTTACCACGTCCCCAACTTTGAGTATCTCCGCTGCGGGAGCAGTAGAATCAATTCGACGAACTCGAACTCCTGTAACCTATGCAGAAAAGGACGCGATGCAGAATAGTCATAGCAGCGAAGCTATTCAACTGAATCTACAGGTATTGCTAGGAATCTTGTCGTTGTAAACAACTTATATAATCTGTTTGCTTGAATAGACATAAATTTTTATTATATAAATGCACCCGGAAACGAAATAACACTGATCTTCTTCATAGTGCCACGAGGCTGGTGGTTATCTCATGGATTGCTTAACTGGTATACTGTTGACAAATTCCGTTGTGCCTAGTAAGGATGAAAGCAATGATACATTTTGCCGTGGCGCGTAACGTTCGATAATTGATCCAAAGTATCCGTGTGAATCTCCCATCCATGGGCCGAGAATGCTGCAGACAAACTCGTCCCACTACAGCACGGTCACCGTGCCACGGTGTGAACATTTCTCATCTTGAACTCCGAGTCCGGTAATAGACTAACGCACTACTTACACTATTTGGCATACCCAGATCCTTCCTGATATATGCTGATTCAAGTGGCTGGAAAGCAAAACCTCCGTCACCGAAACCAGTGTACCTTGGAAAGCGAGGGGAAAACTGGCACCAAATAACAGACGAACACTTGGAAGAGATTCAGTGAGGTTGTTAGAATAGCTCCGCAGAATGGGTTCCGAATCAGAACTTCCGATGTATGCCTACACCTTGCTAGCTTGTCACCGACAAGTCGCCGATAAGTGTACGGCATACCGGCTGCGATGGGTATACGAAGACGCTAGATTAAATTTTGATAGAACGCTGACAGTAGGAAGAAGCGATCCATGACGAATCACGACAATCACAACTCTTTGGCGAGATCTCCAGCCTAGTAGTACAGCTTTGGTGCACCGCGAGACCTCAAGCCCTGAATCCGATCTTGCCCATGCGAGAGAGGCCCGAATCGGGAGTTCCGATAGTGTCGAATTTTTCTATCGGGGCGATATCGATTGCTCCTAGCTCAACATGTACCGCTTACTTGCCATGCTTATGAAAGTCTTCCAGGAAATGCTTGACAATCTCGGTTGGTATAATGTAGCTGATGTTTTCGGTGCCTTCTCCTCTTAGTGCTTGGAATGCCACTCCGATACACCTGGACCCACGTCGCTCGCCACTTAGTCAGGAGAGCTCCTTACCTGCCATTATTGTCTACTGCTGGGCCGCCGCTGTTCCCCGGGTTAATTGCCGCGTCGATCTACAAGAGTTGATTTTGCAGTTGAAATGGAATGATTGGGTGACCTGTATTGCGAGAAGCTTTGGTGCTCCTGCTGAGCCGTGGGCGGTGTACTCTTGTAGGTCGATGCGGCTAACGACACCTAACATATACGCTATGATTCGGAAACAGATCAACCAACGACCCCGGAGATGAATCGGAAAACTCAACTTCAGGAGCCTCTCCGAGTAACACCACACGACCCCGCATTTCGCCAGTTCGAGGCTTGATGGAAACAAATTCTGATTTTTATCGTCGTTCGCTTCGCTGCTTCTGAGTCCTTTCAGCGCTTCACAAATACCCTGTCCACGGTAAGTTGCCATAGAACCTTCGGTAACCAATTCAGCCGCGAGTCACGGTAGAATCAGCTCAGAGTATATGCAGAGGAAAAAAAACAAGCGTCATTCTGTGCCGATGGTCATCGGGGCTGCTGATGGGATTCACATTCCAATATTAGCCCCAAGAGCGAACAGAGCCGTACTAATCAATAGCAAAGGGTGGACAAGTGATAATAATAGGGCGATGTAGAATATGGATGGTTGCACACGTCACTTTGACTTGCGATCGCCAGGGACCTCTCAAAACTCCCCGGATTTTGAACGAATTGCCCACTCGCAGTGCATACATATCCGTATTTTCCGCGCAGTCAGACTACTGCCCTTATTTGCACCGTGCTAGCCTCTGAACGCCGATGCGCAGCCACTGCTGACTTGTCCAGTCAGCTCTCCTCTCCTCTGGGTTTCAGACTCGGAGTTTAAGATACGCGGCCAGAGTCTGGCCGCCAGACTCCACGCTTTTTCCACCAGTTCAGCTGTGAGGACTAATGAGTACTTGCAGAGACCTGGTAGAACATCAGCCTTGCCTTCTACTCGGATGTAAGAGTTCCCCGCAGCTGTTTGTCGACGAAGTTGGCGAGAAGGTGGTAAAGGTTTACGCACTCTTGAAGCAATTCTGGACCCAATGTTCATGCATACAACAACAAGTTGGTGTCACCAAATAAAAATCTCTCAAGTGGCAAAATTCCGACCGATCAGCTTGCCAGCCATGTCTTGCAAGCGTGGTTTGGTCTGTGTGAGCGCGAGTCTGTTCATAGAGCGCCCTACAGCGATCGGAGGGATGGTGTAGCCATGAAGCCATAGCGAGCATTGCTAGAATTGCTAGAATTGTTAGAATGACCAATGATGGCCCAAAGCTAGATGAGAAAAGCTGCCCGGCCGAGTATGCTCCTATCATGGGCCTCAAAAAAAGTGTGCTAACGTTCCGTAACGGAACTTCCGTTTTGACTCACCTTGAGATACCGAGGTGTTGTCTCCTCCGACAGGATATCCGACAACAGTCACATCGTCACCGAGTTTCTGAAAGAATTAATGTTAGTCTAAATACTGTGTTTTGCGTTTAACACCTTTGTATTTGAAATTCAAACGGTAGCGCATTTTTCATACTAAAACATCAGGCATTCGCTTGGAAAGTTTTCTAGTCAATGCCTGATCTTTCAATGAAAAATTTCCAATGATGAGAGCGCCTTCAATTCCTGAAGAATACTCCGCTGGAGCGCTACTGATACCAAGGATCAAGTGACAGAAAGTAAGCGTTTAACTATATTGGATGAACTCGCGTTGAAACACTGTATGGACGGCTTTCCTGAAAATGATACTATCATTTATAGATGCGCGTAACATAGGACTCTTCCGTCGACTCTGCTCCAGATTGGAGCCTCCAGTAATTTCACAAACTGGAAGGGATGTCATTGTAGTCTTGAAGCAATGCATTCATAGATTTCGCGCATTGAAATTCCCTTTACGAAATGAATTTTGTGGCGCTTCAAAGATATTTCATTCTCTCCGCGCGTACACGCGAGTATGTTCATTTTCCATTTCCAGTTAAGGAGGACAGACAGCTTACTGGTAATCGCCTAGCTAGCTTAAGTGCTTCCAAAGTGCCCCAGAACTCTTCCTCTGACTCTGTGTTACCCTAAAAACGTCCGTGAAGTCCAATCTAAAATCAGTGCATATTGCACCAAATCGCTGTGATTGTTTTTGAGCTGCTGCGAAGGACTCGAGAACTACTGTAGCTTCGCCCAACCTAGTTCTAGCCATCATGTACATATAAGGCCGACCAGCGCTTCCGTGATGGAATACAAATTGCCGACGGAGAAAACCCTATTTCCAAGAAGTATAACGATAGCAACAATTGCAACTGTGAGAAAATTTGGGAATCCTGATGGGCTTCGGTATCTGCAAGCCCTTAGCGGCATGTATAACCGTAAAAGATATACATATTGAAGTACTATCATTATGAGTGATACCAATCTTACGTCAAACACAGGCTCCAAGATGGCCAAGTCGCACTCCGATGCAACACAGAGTGCTCGGCAAACTACCTTCGCAGAGCTGCCTCGAGTTTTCACCTGAGAATAATAAAGTTGAATGATTCAACTTTAAGAAGCCTGGTTCAAGTTAATCGCATATAAAATTCGGCCAGGCACAGATCAACGCCGATTTTGAGTGTGGGATTATATTCTTACCTGTATAACTGCAGCGTGATTCACACTGTGTGCGTTAGTGAGCAAAAGTCGTCGGGATGCGGCACCCATGCCATTCATTGTAAACGCAAATGCAGTGGATGTACCTGAAGGAAAAATCGTTGTAACAAAATCTCTGATGATGACTGGATATCTGAGGCTTCGAGCTCCAAGGAGCAGAGTAGTTGGGCTCGGAATGCGTGCAAAAAACCTGAACGAAACAGAAAATTCCACCATCTGGTCCAGGATTCTGACCCTGAATTTGAGTATAAACGAAGTAAACCGAACTTGAAGCACATCGAGTTATTGCAAGAATACAGCCCGACGCAATAAAATAGAATAAAATACGAAACATTCTATTTCACTGCGTCGGCATGTATAGAAATTAAGGAAACGGGAGAAAGATAGGCAGAATTTCTGCCACAGAAACACGGATTAGAGAAGCCGAATAAAAGAGTGATCCTGGGAGGGAATCCTCGATCGAGGGACAAGAAGCATTTCTGCCGCGGAAATATAGAGACAAATTTCTTCTCACTATACGACGGTTCATCGAAACTATTCCCTTCAAGAGAATCCCTCCCAATTGGCAGGTAATCCCCAAGCTAATTCAGCTGGCCCAATTGTGCCGTTAAAATCCGAGCATGGAAACGCTCAGCGGGAGAGCTGGCTCTCACCTTCACAACACTGTTGACACCAGGCTGGTCAGTGACGGACTCATCGAGGGCCCCATCAGAATCATCGCACGTAGATGGCTGCACACTGAAGTAAACACAGCTCGCAGAACCGTATGTCTTCAAAGGTTCTCAGCATCTGCGTGCCTTGGCCCAAGCGATAGATATTTTTGTCCGATACAGTTGCTAGAGTAGACCATAGTTTTATGTTTCAGAGAATATACTGGTTCCCTCTGACGTTTCCTGCTGAGCGTTCAAACATATTTAAGTCTCACAGCACGCAGCATGGGCACTAAAACGTCCACAGAGAAAATCCCACTGAATGCAAACCAGGAAAATATATGAGTGGCGTCTTCCTCACGTTCGACTCCCCAACGACCGCCTCGGCGTACTCGGCAGGCGGTATCGTTCCTCTGCGTTGCTGCAACGTGAAGCACCTAATATCAGATAAACATTAATAAGCAGAAGAAAACGCCGAGAAAATTCCGATTACAGGACGGAATACCGATCGTGTTTCACCAACTATTGACACAGTAGTACTGAGCTTAGCCAAAGTCCCGGTGCTAACGTTGTACATTTGGCTGTTTGTTTGTATATTCTCTAGCAGGCTGACAAAGATGATTCTGTGTTGCAGCTAGAGCAAGTCTGAGGGTATTGCTATTATTATTCAGCGTATAATCGAAATTTCACTTCCTTTATTCCATTTTTTATTTATTTCTCCTTCGAAGTATTGTTTTGATACTCAGATTATACAGAACTAAACTGAAGTCTATGCAAATGGACGACTTTTGTTTTGTATCGAAATTCATACTTTCAGAAATGATGGTAGCATACGAGCTTAGAGAAACTTCTGAACAAAAGCCTTTCACTATTTTCGAATATATAAAGACCATTTAAACAAAGGTGAGCGTTCAACAAGGTGAATATCCAGTTCCACATTCACGTACGTACTACGTACCTTCATCGAAGTTTTCTCGTCTCCGTTTGCGAGGTGATAGGGGGACGAGCAATGGGTTGGTCGAAGACATAGTGATAAGCAGGGCTTACTATCCGTTTCGTGACGTCAACGAAGCCGCGGATCGATGGGGGCAAAGGATCCACCAAGACTTCACTGGGCCCAAGCCCCTATTTAAGACCCCCATTTTCAATACGCGTCACGAAGTTTTAGATTCTTCAAGAATCACTCTTGCACACGGTAGTCAATGAGAAATCACTGAGTAATGTGAGTTTCCATTTCGGTTCAGGAGGAATGTACAAGTGACTCAAAAAAGACTTTTGAAAATTGCACCATCAAATTACGATAAACATACAAGTACACGTACAGTCTATACGAGAACAGTTAGCCGACTATGTGGGGCAAACCTGCCTTCGAAAGGACGGTAATATTGAAACACAAAACTATGAGGAAGTGGACATCTGGCATTTGAGTGACGCATGGTAGCATATCATCAGCTTGACCGGGGATGGACAGTACGGAGGAAGAGGTCGGATGAGCGGCGATCTGCCAGAGGAACAGTTAGTCTGATGGCACCACACTTGGCGACAAACTTACCAGGATCTTCTCCAATAAAACTGAAGCCTTGTTCTGCACGCAACTTCTCGGCGAATTCCCGGAACGTCTTCCTTCTTTTGGCAGTGAAATATAACGCTACGGTATCAGGTAGTCTTTTAAGTATCTAATAAGTGATCTTGGATGGCAATGATAACGTTTTGAATGATTCAATAAGTTCAATTTGGATCGCATAGCGCGATGGCGTGCATACATCTTCGACTGCTAGCCTTAGCATTCTTGACGCTACTCCTTTGTGTTGCCATGCTTTGCGTACTTCGGTGCTTGCTATATATATAACGACACCGTTTCTCTCGGGACTAAATCAAATTATTGATGCGGCGATCGAGATTGAATGCTTACAGCTCAGCAAGTACTGCCTCAAGGGGGTTCTCCTCTATCTTCCATATGACATTTCCCACGACACCCTGAATCGCACCACTGAAGACGGCCAGGCAACGTGTGGAACTACATCAGCAGATTCGAAGCCAGCTCCTTTCTTCACAGCGACGAAATAATGAAGTGCGGAATGGCTCCGGCCACCCCCTTCAAGAAGTGGCCCATATTCGAGATCATCAGCAGTTAGTTCGGTTAATGCCTTGGATTGTTCGGCTGATTTTATCGATAATTGATAAGTGACGTTGATAAGACAGATATTAACAAGGAGGGAAGCTCTCATTAATAATAGTGAGATGATACTGTACGTAGGGTAAGATACTTGTCGTAGCACAGTAGCTGGCACAGGCAGACAATCGCATGAACCTCTATGGCTGCTCGAACGCTCCACAAATATTCTCAACCAGGCAGGAACAGTCAGCGGGTTTCTGGCCATCGTCCAAATTGAGCTCCTTCGCATTTATACGAGAAGTCATTTATTTGAAGGTTACCTCGCGCAAAGAAGACGATCGGTTCAAAGTCAATGTAACAATGTATACAAAAAAGCGTTCTTCGGGGCGCTAAAAATGTCTCTGATAGGATCTCCTCCGTGGAATGTGTTCCTGGAGCAAGAACAAGAGTCCAGTGTGTTCTGTAACAGAACACAACAGAACTTCTGTTATGACCACCGTACCACTATACATATCAATATAGTGCATAATATACAACCGAAATGAAGTTAACAATACATGATTTTAATCAGTTACCGAAGTTTCGAGAATTCTGAGGCAGAAATAGTCAGTAAATGATGATGGAGTGCCGCGAACATTACCGTTCAACACAAAGCTGGATGAAATGAACACCCGACAACTTAATCAGATACACAGACGGAGTGTCTTTCGATCATAGAAGAGCCGGTCAGAAAGCGGGTAGCTGAAGCGTGGAGGCTGCGGTCGCCATGCGAGTCATTATTGTGCCGAGAAGGACGTACTAAGCCGGTTTTGCAGCGATGTTAATAATAAAACTTGTGCAAGGTCCTTTATAGTTAGACGTAGAACACGCTTCGGGATCGCCGTTATTTCACGCGGCATATAGAAAATATATGGAAGGCCTTCGAGTTGTGCATTATCTTCGTTTATGTGTCAGCTTGGATATTTGTAGAGATAGTATTGGTGGCCGGAGGTTTCTGAAAATATACTGAATAACAGAGATTCACTTCCATATCATTTGGCCAATGGATCATCACAATAACTTACCTGGTTCACCTAAGGGAATGAAGTTATTTTTCTTATACAGTTTAATGGCGGCCACATTATCACGATGAACTCTCAGATAAACTGCTATGACATTCGGCCATTTAACTTCCATCTGTTGCAGAAATATATTATTAATATAATATTCTCGACACACATCTTTCAACGCTAATGGTAACATCTTAGATGCTACTCCTGTATCTTGCCAATCTTCGTCCACCTCTAAGATTTCTATAATCACAACACCATCCTTCTCCGTCTTCCCCGGACTGACCAAACGTAACCTTTCATATCGGAGGCATTCCTACAGGTTATCTAGGACGATTCTCGGCACCATCTGAGTCAAGTATGAGCAAACCCATGCCTTCACATTCTGAAACGAGCAGCCGTTGTCTGGCTTAAGACTGCAATGCCTATACCTCCTCTGTTCCTCTCCGATGGAGGACAGCTCCGAAAACGTGTTCAAATTCAGCAATTGACGAGTAACCGACTTCCTCGGCAAGTAAACGACTATATTCAAGATCTTCAGCAGTGAGATTGGTTAATGACTTTGACTGTTTGGCTGATTTTATAGATAATTGATAAGCGATGTTGATGAGACAGATTATAAGGAGAAGGGAAGCTCTCATTAATAATAACACTGCTAACTGATATGACATACAAGCCTGACCGACCTCACGCTTGGAAAGCGCCGTTGCGCAGTGTGCGGCTCATGACTACAGTTGCTATCACCGAGCCCTACAGCCACTCCACACTGTTAATTGCAACTTGAGCTATCGGCAAATATTCGAGCACTCGCCACGGAACTTCATTCCCTCTGGGAGCAGCAAAACACCAAGAAGCGGCACAAACAGACAGTGTCACTAGATTTCCATGAAAATTTTCTGCACGTAGCGAGGTCATCGCTCTCTACTTTGCGAATTGCGCACCTTCCCTCAGGTTTCAGGTTGCCTTCTCCTCCTTCGGGTTTCAGGTTGCCTTCTTCTCCTTCGGGTTTCAGGTTGCCTTCTTATC